>VXAU01005068.1:536638-550002 GCA_013399695.1 Formicarius rufipectus | reverse complement strand
GTCTTTTACATGTGCATAAAATTATTGACTACAGGAAATTAGCAATATATTTATAGCTTGATATTAAAAAGTGAATGTTAATATAAAGGAGTGACATAGGTCAACAGCACTTCAGAAAGTAGAACAAATGTTTCCAACAGAACAGGGTGTTTACAAATTAATTGGGCTGTATTAGACATCTTAGCAGTCTCCAGTACTTAAAGATACATGTTTCAGATCAGCTTAGAGCAGTTTAAGGCACTTGGTTTCTGAAAAATGGTAAATATTTACTAAACTAGGTTGTTTTTACAGGATTGCAATAAAAATATGAGTACTGTTAAGGCAAAATGTATAATGAGGTAAACAATTCTTACAGAGGTGAACTCTTTCCATTTTGTGGGACTGATTCAATTTTGCACTAGATCTGCTCCTGGCCAAGTGAGTAGAAATACCTCTTTATAAATTCTGCATTGTTATATAGGGAAAGTTAGACTGGAATAAAACTGACCAAAAGCATTGGATGTGGCAGCTCCTCTGTATATAAGGTGATTATAAAATGATCACACGACAATTTCATTGCAGTTTCATGCTTGCAAATGATTAGGAAATGAAAGTGGACTATCAGTGCCTTTTGTATGTGTTCCTTTACATTTACCTGAAGGGTTTCTATGAAGCAACATAGAAATGAAGCTGGCAATACCTTCAGAAAGTTTTCTGGCAACTCAGAAGAAGTCCTTAAATTATCCTTGGAGGAATAGATTTTTTTCTACTACTGAAAAATTTCTAATGATTTGAAAAAAAATGAGCCAGATATCTGCTGGATGTCCTGCACTACAAATTTCCAGGTACTCTTAAACTGGCAGTCATGCTCAGGGAGTATTCTGCTGTGAAGAACACCATGACTAGAGCAGAACTAGCCTTAGAATTAAGCAGCTAGCTGCAAACAGATAGCACTTGTACTTGCGCTTGTAATAACCCACACCAGAAGCCTGAAACTACCACTGGATAGGGAAAAGCTAAACTCAACTTGTCTTTCAAAAAAACCTGACACTTTGGAGAGGCATATGAACTTCATGGTTATTTTCTGATAGACTTCAATTGCAATTTCAAAGGAAATACCTCTTAATTAAGTAACAGAGGTGGACTATTTTTTTTCAGGAACCATGATCAGTAAAACTGAGATCTAAGATCACTACGTTCTTCTGAGAGAGCAGCACTTCTGAAATCTAGAACTACATTGCATCATACAATCAGCCAACCTCAGCCACAATTTGCTTTGCTAGAATGTTACCGTGAGTGCAGTTAAACAGAATCAACAAAATCCGTTCCATATATAAAGGTAGAAATTGCTCACGAGGAACCTCCTCTTTTCAACTGGCCTTATTAGAGAAGCTCTTTACATAGAGTTACGAACTTTTTTTTTTTTTAATTGCTGTGTTATGTGTGGTGTTTTAACATCATTCCTGCTGAAACACATTTGACAGAATGATGCTGCTTTTGGTTAGTGCACAGATGAGAAACTCTGTCTTTTCTAAGGCCAGTTAGACACACTTGGCAAATTGCTTATCTGTACTACACAGTATAGGAATAAGGGATAAAAGGGTTAGATGGTTGGGAGCCATAAAAAACAACACTGGAGACTAGACCATAGATTATTCACTCCTTTATTCCAAGAGATACACATTTATCTGTCTGGTGAGTAAAGACTTCTATGGACTGTGTCTGGAGCCTGTTCAGTGGCAGCTAACATAGACTACAGCTTCAGAGGGCCATCATCAGTGAGTCTAAATGGAGAAAGTATCATACAACAGTTGAAGAGTCTATTTGGATGCTTTCAGGAGACAGTGTTAATTATAATTACCACTTTTTATGAGACTCAACTTCATTGTCTCCATCACATTAAGGGGTTTGCAGGTACAAAATATCACTGTGTAACTTTGTGTATCAGAATATGGAACAATTGCTGAGTTGCTCAGGAAAATTGAAATAATGCCAGTGCTTTTGTTTTATAACATGGGGTTTGTTCTAAATTAGTGTGCTAGAACTCAGAAATATTGCATACAACTCGCAATTAGAAAAACTGAAGTTATATTATTCTGTCTGGGTTTTGTCAAATGATACATTTAGTTTAATGTCAGATCTTAAAAATGAGTGGTAACAAAGATAGTTTGTCAAAATTAGAAGAGAGCAAATGAAGCTAGTCTTGTCTGACTATATGCCTCTTCATTTGAAAAGTAAGACCATGTTCAATCTACGAAATCAATTGGTGTAAGGTATCCCTGTCTTAGTTCTGTGTAGAAAATATATCATGTCCTAAAAACATAACAACTACATTCAGCAGAGCTTGCAATGCAAGTGCTGAAGACCTAGCATGTAAAGAACACAGGAAAGACTGAGATGCATTTTAATTAAAGATGGAAATATTTGTTGGTGGTGTGTCATTTTGAGAGCTCTGCAAAAGCGGCTACTGCTTCCAAATTCACACTGGTAAATTTGCTATTGAGCTGCATGTAGAAACCACAGCATGATGTAACACTGCATGACTTGACTGGTTGCTGAGAACAAAGGGCTAACTGCTAAATGCAGGTGAGAAGAGGTCCAAAAATGAGATAACAGCTAGACACACTTGAATTGAAATGTTTCATGGTGAGTTTTTTTTTGTTTGTTTCTTTAACAACTATGAAGCTACCTTAGGATAAAACACTATCAGGAAGAATAGCTTAGAACTGGTAAGACAGAAGAGAAATTCAAAAGTGTTTTTTTAAGCTAAAACATCAGCCAAGTTATGTAGTAACAGAACCTCAGAGCCATATCTACAAACTGACTCATTGACAGCTATCAAGGCATTCAGGCTACTGAGATGAAAAATGTGATGAAACTGAGATGAAATGAGACAGTGTTTGATCTACTTGTAAAAAACTAAACCACGAGAGAAGTATCTCTCTTGTATATCACTGTCTAAGGTGTCTCAGCTTTTGCGATACTTATAAAATAAATCAAAGAAATCTCTCACCCTGCCTATGATGAGAAAATTAGTATGAAAAATGAAAGAATGAAGAAAGTGGTTGTAAGGACTTAAGTATGAGGGAAAGGAAAGGGAAGACCTGACTTCTGTCTTGCGGGATGTTTTAAGCTTGCACCTGAGATCATCACCACAGGTTATGTGGCTTGGGAACCCCATCAGTGCAAATTGTGATTTCCCTCCTATCCTTGTTTTGGTGTCCTTTGTCTAGAAATGAGAGGCTAGTGCCTTGTCCTAGTACAAATTTTGTGCATAATTCAATCTCTCACCTGAACCAATCAGCACAAGCTAAGAGCTCCGGCTTGAGATAGCAATTGTACTGGTTTTGCTTTGGAGAAATTTGTTGGAAACAAGAAGAGTTTCCTTCTTCTGTTTTCAGGGGAAAAAACATTCACAGGGAATGTGATTTAGGCAAATATTTATTTAATATTAACCAATCTAAAAATTAACCCAAACTAATTTGTCTTAATTGTTCCCACATGCTTGAGGTATCCTACTGGAGCATAAGGAATTTCCTTCTGGAGGTTGTCAATCCTCTCCAGGGAGCCAAAAGGTGCCTTGAGGGCTTTCTTAAAATAGTCACCTCAGTTTAGTTAGCCAAAGTCAGGTTAAATGAAGCCTACTCATGACTGTTGAGACACAGACCGATGAATCTAATAGAAAGATTCACAAAAAAAAAAAAAATGAAGCCAGCAATACTGCTGTATGTAATCATCTGGCATAAGTTTTCATGGTTAATTTTAAAGGCAAGGCTGTTCAGCACCTTGTAGAACTGTTACTTGGTTTACACCTAAGTCATACATAAAAATGTAGTACATGAATATTTATGTGCTGAAGAAAGATCAGGTCATAAAGACTTACAAGAAGAAGTGCTGGAGCCCAGCTGTCAGAAAATCCTGCCGAGCTAACCATCTGTCTGTAATCACACATCTATCAGTTTTCTGTCTGTAATTACATGTCTGTCAATGGTCCCCTCATCTCAAATGCAGACTTCAAAGTATTCAGGTTTTTCCTGAAAATCTGATATTTCCTCTGCTTCCCTCTAGCTCTATGTACCATGACTAGTTTTACTTTTTTTTTTACTTGGGATGATTATGCTGACATCATAGAAATGGAGAAATTTGTATTTATTCTAAGGATTCAAGGTGCCAAGATAGCATTTATTAGTTAGGTCACATGGATCAAATTGGACATCCCTCCTGCTTACAAAGAAACTGCTATGAAAGCAATTTTCTGCATACTGAATGACAAATTTTAATCAGTTCTCTAGAATTCTGTTACATTTTGCTATTGTTTTATGGGCTTTCAGATTTACATTAATCAGAAATACAAAGGCACTAAACTAGTGCAACATAAAGCTAGACTAGGATTCTTACAGTTATGAGTAATTCATGTAATATATGCCATTCCAGTGCTGGCAGGAAGTTATGCCTTGTAGGATTAGTATTAAGGGAAAGCACTGAAAATAATCAAATAAAATCCAACATATGTTGATTTATTGTTACTTAAAATACATACTGTTTGGAGAAAAAACCTTCTGGAGCCTTTTTCTTTTCCACCTGGTTACCTTCACCTTGCTCAGTCAGAGCAGGTTTCATGTCTCTCATTAATGCAGCTGCCAGGGCCACTGAAAAATCTGAGCTTGCTCATTCCTTTGCCCAGCAGTAAGAAAGTGAGCTCAGGATTCAGTTTCAGATCTCCCATAAGACTTCCGCTGGCTTGTCCAATATCTCCAGGCTTTTTAAAAGAAACTGAAATAACCTTTGTTTCCTAATTGTTTGCACAGGACGAGGGCTGAGAAACCTCATTTCTGTGCCTGCTGCTTGGATTCATTGTCCCTTCCCAGAAACAAAAAAAAGTGTTCTCCTTTCATTTGACCTAGATTCACACACCTCCTTAGCTTCAGCCCTCTCTTTTAACATCCTCCACATGCACGTAGCCCATTCATGAAGTGGCTGCAAATGTTACTCTCTCTGCTTCAAGGGGTATCTTTGACTTGGATTCCTCCTTCTCACTAGGGCCCCCTAACACTTTCAAGAGATACTTCAACACATCTAAAATAGGTATTGAGAAGTTCAAGAACTGAAAAATAAGGGGAAAAAAGCTCAGAATGTTTAATAACATCTAGTTACGAGTCGAAAAGCATCTAGCAGTGAAACGTAATAAGCCAAATGAAGACTAGAATGGTAGAGTATTTTGTTTAGAGAAAAAAGCTGAAAGAAGTACAGATCAGAGCTTTGAAGTGTGATAGTATGCTGAAAAAGAATACTGGTAAAAGGTTATAAAGGATTAATTCTCTCTTTAAACTGTACAACTCTACAGTCCTCCTTAGGAGATGTGGGATATAAGTTTATGTTTTATACAATTGAAAAGATTCCTCTCCTTAGACTCATTTATTCTAGGGAAAGCTATAGTGATCATGACATAGGGAGTGATGATATCCTTCCATTCTTTAAATGGAGCTCCTCTTCAGCAATTTGAACAAGAAGGTATGCATGCTTGTTCTGAGTGACTTCTACATCTACCTCACCAATAGGTTAAAAAGAAGCTTTTTAGAGCTAGGTACTGAAAAGTGAGCCTGTGGATTGCAAATCATTTAGCTTCATGTAGGAGGGACGCTATATGCTCCAAAGGTGAATAGCAATTTTGTTGTTTCATAATGAAGCTACAAAACCTTTCCCTGGTATTGGTAGGGGGAAAAAAAAAAAAAAAAAAAGAAAGAGAGAGAGAGAATCAAAGATTGGTGAAAGCACTTTGTATAAGTGTTGTAGAAGAACCTTTTGGTTCTTAGAGTACACCTGCATCCTCTCAGTATCTCTCTTCTCTTATAGGATCTGAAGATTTTACAGTATTGTTATAGAAAATGATAGAGACAAGTAAAATATCAGCTCTAAAACAATACTATTTTTTTTAAGAATAGAGTGAATCACATCCCAATGATGCTATATATTAAATCTCTGAGACTGGCCTAATGATTGATTTAGAAAATGAAGACATCATTTTATGTGTGCATGTGGTCAGGAATTATCAAATTACAAATTGCTGTCATTCCTCACAGAACAGGGAATCTTGTCTGGTTACATCAAACATTTTTAAATCAGGATAGGCGCTGGAATGCTCTTGTTTCAGTCCATTTGTCCAGGTGTACAGGGTTTACCATATATATATTTAGGCTCCTGAAAGTTGTGTCTACTCTAAGCTCATCATTAACATTTTATGGTGAGAGGAGAGAATGAAGCCTCCTAAGATAATTGTGTAACATATGTTGGATAAACCATCTTTAGGAGTTACCCATGTTTTTGTATTGACTGTAGAAGGACCCTGGGTGCCTGTAGAAGGACGCTGTATGCCTTGCTACAACTAGGAACATCTCTGAAATGGCTGAAGTTAGATATAATAAATTTCATCAATCTCTGCATAGTAGTTCAAATTTGTTACTGCTGCTCAGTGGGAGGAGGTTCACCTCATGTTTTACTGTTTCATCTTGTGATGATTAGCTATTCAGACCCCAGTCCTTCTACCCAGAAGAGAACCAAACAGACAAAACCCTCAGAAGTGCCTGAGTAGCAGCATGAATAAAGAGGTATTCAGAATGTAAAGGGCTCTGCACAAGTACTCCTTGCAATATTCACTCAGCTCTGCTGCTGACTGTATACATAAACTGACTGAGTCAGTAAACTTTTCCATATTATGTTCTTAACATCTCTCATGCCTGAAAGTTTGGGCTACTTCTGAGGAGTAAAACGAACTGAATTTCCATGCCTGTTTTTTGGACTTTAGCACAGAGAGGATTGCCAGCAAATCTGTGGTAGTTGTGGGTTTTGTGATGTGGACTCATGGACTGAAACATGTATTTCATTTTGCCCCTGTATGCTCATTAGATAGCAATAACTTTCCATCAGTGTTACACTGTTCTATACACAACTCTGACCTGGACCAGGAAGTCTTCACAGCCTGTTCCAGTCCACAGTCATATATCATAGAAAAAAGTTGATATAAGCACAGAAGGAATTTTAAGAGAAAGAAATTGAAAAGCTGCATGTACTTATTTGCAAAAGTGTGTTTTAATGCAATTGCATTACTACTGCTTTGGCATTAAATCACATTGCTAATCTTGGTCTAGTCAGCCTTCTGTATTTTTGTCACAAATGGGATGCAGATAACTTTCTTTTGCATTTGCAGATTTACCAGAAGAATTGTACTTTGTCACTTACAAAATATACTGTAGTTCAATTTAGATTGGTGGAGAAACTATTGTTTTACAAAAGAGTGAAGGAAAATGACCATGGGCCAAAAAGACATGATATTTTTGTTAATTGGGCACTTCATTAAAATAGTTTATTTTTCTGAACCTTGATGATCCCAGATCTACTTTACATTTCACCTCATTTCTTGCTCTTTCTATCACTGGAAAAACCTCAAAGATTTTAAATGAGTTAGTTCAAATACCCTGTATTCAAACTGTTGTGTGGAGAAAAATGAGCTGTTCTGAAGTGCTCTGCAAGCTGTGCTCTTCTTGGAGCAGCTGATTTAGTATCTGCAGCTGCTGCTAACAAAGAGAAAACCGGTCTCCTTTGAAACTTCATTTTATTGTATGGCAAACCTCAACTGCAAATATTTTTTTTTAAATAATCAAGTGCAATCTGATATGCCTGAACAGCAGCACTTTATTGACATTTTATCAGCCAGAGTTCCTTTGAAGGGATATTGGTGACCAAGGAAATTTGCCAGTTCAAAATGACTATAATTGTTCACTTATTTAATCAGATACTAAAACAATGCATGTAATTGTATGGCCAGTGATGTATTATTAACAAAATATTTTTTGCTATGCCATTCTTCCTGCCTTATTGATGGTTCTTTTCTATCTCAGATTAGCAGTAAAACATGAACGGAAATCTTACTTGTATGGATCAACAAATTTAAAAATGTAAGTTGCCTATTTGCTTTATTAAACATAGTAAATTTACTTGACAGATAAATCTTCCTTGCTTTTATGTTTTTCTTGTTGACAGCCTTTTCCAGTGTAGGTCTCTCAAAGTCATCGTACTATATTGCAGGTAGGTCGTCATGGGCTTTTGCAAAAAGTCGCAGGCAGCAATGAACATTATGTTTTCACTTTCCCCTGTGAATTGACTGTCTTAATGTAGGGTTACTATTGTGAACATGATGTGGGTAATAGTGTGTTTGTTTCTCTAAAATTTGGAACTATTGAGGTATTTGAAAGAAAATTCAACCACCTCGAATGCATTCAGATTCCCCCACAGTACAGTTCAAGTAGCCTCTCCTCCAGCATAACTATCTAGACTTCTTCTCTGCATTTTCATGGACTCATGGGATCATCAAGGCCAACCATCATCCTACCACCACCACCACATTCACCATTAAACCATGTCCTCAAGTGTCATATCCACAACTTTTTTGAATACCTCCAGAGATGGTGAGTTCATCACTTTTCTGGGCAGTTTGTTCCAATGCTTTACAACCCTTTCCATGAAAATTGTTTTTCTAACATCCAATCTAAGCCTTTCCTGGTTCAACATGAGACCATTTCCTCTTGTCCTGTCACTTGTTACCTGGGAGAAGATACTGACACCCATTTGGCTTACAACCTCCTTTCAGATAATTGTGGAGAGTGGTAACATCTCCCCTGAGCCTCCTTTTCTTCAGGCTAAACAAGCCCAGCTCCCTCAACTGCTCCTCTTGGGACTTGTGCTCCAGACCCTTCACTAGTTTTATTACCTTTCACTTCTCAATCCTCAATGTCTTTCTTTCTTGTAGAGAGGGGCCCAAAAGTGAACCCAGTATTCAAGGTATGGTTTTGGCAATGCTGAGTACAGGGGGACAATCGCTTCCCTAGTCCTGCTGGCCACCCTTTTTCTGACACAAGCCAGAATGACATTGGCCTTCTGAGCCACCTGGGCACCTTGGTCACCTGGGCACACACATTTCAAGTCATATTCTCCAACACTTTAAAGAAAGGAAAGAAATCCATTACAATATAAATGAAATATGTATTTTTTTTACTATTCCTGTCACTGGAAACTGAGGGATTTACAGAGGAGAAAATCAGTTCCTTGTCCAGAGCAGGCAGCACTCTGGAGGAGGTGTTTGTATATGCTAGAGAGTATAGGCAAGCAAGGTAAGCAAATATTGAAGCACCAAAAGAGGAAGAAATAAATAGAATAGCTCACTATTTCTGCAGGAATTGTGTCATTACAGTTAACTGTTAGGTTTTTTCCCAGTGATTGTTAAAAAGTCTGTCTGGAGGACATGCAGGCTGGTATGAGGAAGACCTCTGGTAGGGCTATGTTTTGAGGAAAATTTAAGTGTAGAGGATTACTAGTACCTCATGGCTTTATAGAAGGATGTCTAAAGACAAAAATGACAAAGAGGGACTAAAAAATAGTTTTCAGACAGAAAACTGGAACAAATTCTGACTTAATGGAAGTGAAAAAACTCAAACAAAGGAAGTTAAAAAATTTGAAAGTTATGGAAGCACTAGTATAGATTGTGATGAAAAGTATGGAATCCCTATTGTTGAACAAAATAACAAATTAGACAACATCTGGTAGGGGTGAGACAAGTCTCACTGATACTTCTATAGGGAATGATTCTTTTTATGATTTTATAATAAATAACTTCACAGTGATAAAGAGGCCTGGATGTAGGACTGTTTTTAGTCTGGATCCACTTCAATCCTTTGTAGTGGAAGTCTTTGTAATGGAAGAAGTCACTGAAAGTTTTTGTACTATTTAATGTAAAAAATATTTCTTATTGTACAGTTGACAGGCATTGATTTTAATAGTTCATATAAATAAATAATTTTGTTTTGTAGGTTCATGAATGCACACAGTTCAAGATGCTGTCCACTCTTAAACAAAAATTTGTACTGTGTCCAAACGTTTGCTCATTTCCATTTTTGAACATTCTACGACCTACCTTCATATTGCTTTGAAAGGCACATGAGTTAGAAAGTAAGCAGAATATTTTTATGAGTTCTCTCTGGTATTGCTTAATTTTTTTTCCTTATCTAGAGAATGACATTCACATGATGAGTGTCTAGAACTCCAGTCACTGTTGGGAAAATGGAAAGAATTAGTTCAGTGCTCAGATTCATTCTGAAAGTTCATTCTGTGTGTTCAATTGTGCATGTTCATGACTGTCCAAAATCTGTGTGTGATTTCAACTCACTGCTTCTGAGTGTTGCTCATTGCTGAATTTTGAAGGCTGTACAAAGACAGCAGAGTAGGCTGTCAATTCTTATTATGATTCATGTCATTCTAGCTGATTAATTCAGTGAAACATGGCATAATCACACTAGGCTAGACATATGTCAGCAAAACAACATTTGTGAAAAACACAGGACAGCCCCAGCTTTGCCCTGTTTTGAGGGGTTTGTTTTTGAAAGGGACTGAGTGAGCTTCCCTACCTTAGTTTCCTGGTCATCTTTTCCCAAAATAGGAAGAAAATTAGATTCATTGCTCTGCCCAGAGTGATAACTTTAATGAAAAATATAGCATATAGCAAATTTGCTTTTTGCTGTCTTTACCTTCTTCTTGAGGCAGGTACAGGGCACCCCTTTTCCTAAAGCCAGTTTTGAACATAGATTTAAAAAAAGAGGCTTCATCAGCCTGCCAGGCTCTTTCTCCACACTCTTTTTTCATTCCTCCCCACAGTTCACACTGGGAAGATGTCAAAGGTGACATCTATTAGAATTTTGAATTTTGGAATTAAATGCTTGTAATATAGGATCATGTCTTTCATTGCCGATGTAGAAGATGACAATTTTCTTCCAAATTTCAAGATTCTGGTATTGGAGAAGAATATTTTTGCCCTTTTTTTTTTTTCCCTGGCGAAAAGGAAAATATTTACCTTTTAACACATTGGTTTTATTATGAGCTCTGTCCTGTTGGCCTCTGTCTGTGGTTAACATCCACCAGAACTAAGCACCAGGACTGAGCATTTTTTTCCTGAGAGTAAAGTGTAGGCTTTATTCATGAGAAAAATGTCACATCATCAGGAGTTAATCTGAATCTTTCCTATACACCCTTTAGATGTATTTTTGACTTTTAAAAGTGAAAAAAGTTGGTATGTTAACACTAATGGTAAACATTTAGAAAAAATAGAGACAAGGGAGAAATCTGTGTCTATATGAGAAAGAAAGATATGTGGAAGTATTTGAAGTAACGTAAAATGCAGAGTACCAAACTGGGTCTTAGTCAAATTAACACCAACAAGCACTATACAGGTTTTTATCTTCTATAGAATAAAAGAGAAAACTGGATGGATTTTTTTGTTCCGTATCTTCATTGATTGAATTGCCCTCAAAATAAAGAATAACCTTGGATATTGGCTATAAAACTAGAATGAGAATATGGCATAGGAATTCCTTTCAAAATCTCAGCTAAAACTTCTTGCCATAATTTTTTGAAAGGCATGAACCTCAGAGCTGGGAAGTCATTACCTTCCATTCTGCTTGAAGACTAAAATAACTGTTCAGTATTGAGGCAAGAAAAGTCTTTCAGTACTTCTTATGAACAGCCTCTCACGTGGCCTAGGCTGAAACGTACATCTATTAGACCTTGCTGTTGCCTCTTTATAAAACATGCACAATAATACATACAGAAGAACAAGGAAAAGGGAGAGAAAATGCAAAAGACAAATCCTGTCATAAAGAGCCCAAGAAAAGTACTTGCTGACTTCAGGCTAGGCTATTGAACAAATCTTTTAAGGTTCAAGAATCGCATGGTCTAATGATGTAGATGCCCAGGGTGCTTGAACGATTGTGTAAGTTCTCTGGCTTCTAGAGGCAGCAGCTTCAGCAGCTTCTTCAGCAGCAGATTCCAGCAGTGAGTTGGATAGAAAAGGCTTTGGCCCAGGCCCTTCATTTCCCACAGAGGAAATACAATGGCCCTTCCAGGTTAGGATATACAGAGTTGGGCTCTATCATTTCCAAGAGGCATTCATCTTATAGGGAAAGAGCTCTGCACAATGAGGAACAAGACACTGATAAGGAGCTCTCTCTTCTGAACTCGAGCCAGGTGAATGGACACGTAGACGCATTTTTGAACTATCCACCTTTTGACACATAACTGAAACTACTGAACTATAAGCTTAATTACTCCTGTTTGATCTTGATTCCACCTCTGGAGTCAGTTGAATTAATCTAAGGTCTAAATTTTCCTCTAGAGATTTCTAAGTCTTTCTGGGACATGGAATTTAATCTGACACCTTAGCTTAAGTCTAAGGTTAAAGATCTAAAAAGTCCAGTGCAGAACCCACAGACATTAATTTTTGCCCATGGAAAATGATCTAGAAATTGCAGGTTATTTGCTGTTTTACTCTATATTAAGAGCTATAGAAACAATGTTTGTTCTCCTTCTCCTATCTGTTTATCTCCTTTTAAATTTAGTTTTTAAATGTGACCTTGAAAAAAAGCCAAATAAACAAACAAACAAACAAAAACCAAACAAACAAAAAAAAAACAAAACAAAAAACAAAACAACAAAAAAACCAAACCTGATCTTCATAGTGCTTACTTTGTTAAGTAAGAACTTTAAAACCTTTGACAGTCATTTGTCCTGTGTCCAGCACAAACAGTAGACAAACTGTGCTGTGCAGCCACTAACACATTCAAGGAATTTTGGTCCCCTCAGGGACCAGCACAGTTTGATGTCTTCATCAATGACACAGACAAAGGAATTGAGTCCACTCTCAGCAAGTTTGCAGATGACACAAAGCTGTGTGGTGCACTTGATGGATGCCATCCACAGGGACCTGGACAAGCTCAAGGAGTGAGCCCATGAGAACCTCATGACGTTTGACAAGGCCAAGTGCAAAGCGCTGTACCTATGTCGGGACAACCCCAGTATCAATACAGGCTTCAGAATTAAGGAATTGAGAGGGACTTGGAGGTTCTGGTGCACAAGAGGCTGGACATGAGCCAGAAATTTGTGCTTGCAGCCCAGAAAGCCAGTTGTATCCTGAGTTGCGCCAAAACCAGCATGGCCAGCAGGTTGACAGAAGTGATTCTGCCCCTCTGCTCCACTCTGGTGAGACCTCACCTGGAGCACTGCATTCAGCTCTGCCATCCCCAGCACGGGAGAGATGTAGATCTGTTGGAGTGGGTCCAGAGGAGGTCATTCAAGTTGATTAGAGGGCCAGAGAACCTTTCTTAGGAGAAAAGGCTGAGAGTGTTCAGCCTGGAGAAGCAAAGGCTCTGGGTAGCCTTTCAGTACTTAGAATAAGAAAGATGGGGACAAACTTTAGCAGGACTTGCTGTGACAGGACAAGGAGCAATGGTTTTAAATTAAAAGTCGGTCAGTTTAGACTAGATATGAGAACCCCTTTTTTTTTTTTT
>VXAU01005068.1:500775-536632 GCA_013399695.1 Formicarius rufipectus | reverse complement strand
TTTTTTTTTTTTTTTACAATGAGAGTGTTGAAACACTGAAACACTGGGACAGGTTGCCTGGAGGGGTGGTGGATGCCTCATGCTGGGAAAATTCAAGGTCAGGCTGGACAGCTGAGCAACTTGATCTGTTTGAAGATGTCCCTGCTTATTACTGGGGGACTGGATGAGATGACCGTCAAATGTCCCCTCCAACCCAAACTATTCTCTGATTCTCTGACTGGTTCTCTGATTGATACTCTGATTATTTGAATGAATCCTGAAGAATTTCTGCTTATCTTTCTGATGTTAAAGCTGTGCTTTATTTCTTCTGGAGTTTGTGTGCTCTTTATTTGAGGAAAGAACATTTTTTGGATCCTTTTTATGATCATTTTTATGATTGCTTCTTTGCGGATAACTTTCTGGAGGTAGATCCAATTGCAGAGAATGATTTACAGTGTCCTTGTCAATCACTAACAGTTTAAGTTACGGATAGACAACTGATGGAATCAGAAGATGGGGGAGTTATTTCTTCTTTTCCCTAGTATCTCTTCTTTGTTTACTTGGGATTTCTTCTTCATGTCCCTGGGATCTCCAGATCCTTTGATTTTTCTGAGTCCCTGGATTATTGTATTTCTGCATACATCTCAGGATTATAATTTTGAGATCAAATTGTTACTTTTTTCAAATATAATTTTACTTAAGCAAAAAAATTATCTCTGGGAAGCATTTTCAAAAGCACATCAATTACCCTGGAGTCTAAAAGGAAGTATGTCAAAGGCTGAAGAAATATATAGGATACAATTCTCTTTAACACTTAGCAGTTGACACGTACCTTACTTAACATTTATTTGTACCGTCCAAAATATCACATTAGTTTCATTTTCAATACATAGAAGCAAAGGCAAGAGTGAACTAGGACTTTATATTTGCATATTCACCTAAACAGTGTTCCCTGTTCATGGATTCAAGTATTCTCAGTTTAGGCTTCCTAAAGGACTCTAGGTGAACTTGTAGTTTAGCTACTTACAAACTAGAGGTTTCCAATTAAACCTCCCAATAGCCTCTGCTTTCAAAATTTTAGTATCTGACTTAGTAAGTCACTTAAACTAAATTAAATTTTTGAGTTTAACAAATTTTAAGTCCTACTCAAAAAAAGATTTATTCTACATCTTAGCCAGTTTCAGAGGTGTTTATGTTTTAACATTTAATTTCAGGAGGAGCTTGTACGCTCCAAGTTTGGTCAGATATTGACACATGCTAAGACTGTACAATTTAACTTTGAGAAAGAAACAATTACAGAGTTTAAACACTACTCTGCTAGGTTTCGATAGATTTTAAAGCCTAGAAGTTGAATATCATAAATAAAAAGAAATCCACAGATTTAAAATACAGGTCTTAACTAATTTTCAAACCTTGCCACACATGGAAAGCAACTCTTTTTCTTCCTGCTGAGATACTTGGCACTGTGGCAGTAGTTTTTGCTCACCATCAATGCAACCAGGAAAAACAGAAAACTAAGTTTCAATTCATGGCAGTAAACATACTAAAGGAAGGAAGGGATGGATTTCTGAGGAGATTTATTTTAATAAATCAAGCAGAAAGGATGATCTTTCTTTAAACTAAAATAGAAGAAGCCTGCTGATACTAAAAATAGAACAGGTCAAATGGAAATATTTTAGGTCTGAAAGAAAGCTGGCAAGAGACATTTTCGAATGCTGCATCCTCTAGATAGGAAGTTATAAACCCCTGCATCCTTAAATAAAAGATAGAACTGAGACTGATGCAACTGAAGAAGGAAACAGTGAATAACAGGTTCAAGTAAAGTGTTCTTCAAGCAGAGGATGTAAAAACAGACAAGCAGGCTAGCAAGAAACTTGCATGGATTTCAACACATAGACTACATCTAAAAATAGATGAATGAGCTGAAATACTAAATGATAAATAAAGATATTAAAATAGCAGGTAGTTGACAGAAAGTGGTGAAAGCAATGAGACAATGAAACATTAAGTGTATGACATCAGGTTATTACCACCAGTCACCCAGCTCAGTGACTAACAATGTTCTAACATGCAAGGGAGACAAGAGAGCCAACTAGACAAAAAACACAGCAATAACTGCTCTCTGTTAATGCCAATATAGACTGTTTATGCCAATATAGACTGTTTAAGTAATGTCACAACTCAGAGGCTGATTTTTTTGTGGCACTTCTAGAATAGCAAGTTAGAAATTCATAAGCGAAAAGGCAACTCTTGATACAGCTCTACGCACTACAAAGAGGACCAATGAAGAACCTGCAGGGTAAGAGGGATAATATTTCTTAATTCAAAATCCTTTTTGCAGCAAGACTTAAAGTATCACAGAATGATTTGTGTTGGAAGGGGTCTTAAAAATATGTTATCCTCTTCAGTAGTGTTTCATTTAATTGAGGGCAAATTAAAAAATAAAATTAAAAATTGTAATCTAAAAGGGCAAAATATTTGCATGTGGCATGGAGATTGTTTACTTGCATCATATTACAGTCTCAAGGGATTGAATAATATCAATCCAAGGAGATTTTTAAACAGACACACAAAAAAAGCCTGACCAAACTTCCTCCATAAAATCATCATATTTAAACAGTAGAGGACAATATTAGAAATTTAAAGAGACTACTTGGTTCTGCAAAAAGTAAAAGTTGTGTTCAAGTAAGGAAAATCTTATAGTAAGTAAGACTGAGCAAGTAAAGCCATAATAAACCAGACCAGGTAATATTTTGAGGAATAACTGAAATATATAGGAATTGGGGAGCCTGTCAGACCCTGCCAAATAAGTATTCACAATTTAAAATAAGCACTTGAGAAAGATACAGCTTTTGCAAAGTTGCTAAATGAGTTATTGTATTAATATTCCTCACAAAGAGCCTTAGGGAGAATCTACACAGCCTTTCTTCAGAAGCGAGGAATTTGAGGCACTGTATCAAATTGACATGTCAGCAGAAGAGGTTTCAAAAAAATCTATCCAATAAATGGGAAAAAATCACCAGAACCAGATGTTGCTGAATTATGAGATGTGCTATTTATCTATGTCATCAGTTCAGCTAATAACAAACCAAATTAAAGGAGCTAAAGCTAATAAGTATGTTTCAATTTTTAAAAGAGTTTTAGTAAAATTTGAACAAATGCACCAGAAAAAATGGCATAAAATACTGAATTCAAATGTATTAGAAGGTATTACAAGATACTCTAACAAGCCTATTGCAGAAAAATCATACCTGTCCTGGCCATTGAAGATTTTTGCCAGACTCTGTTTTAGAAAAGTACTGATAATTTATTCAACTTCAATTAATTTCAAAAAAAATCTTTGGCAATGCTCCTTAAGAGAAATCATTATAAATGCCATGGGAGGAAGGTCATACCATGAATAAAAAAGGTAGTTAGCAATTAGGGTACAAAAGTATAAATAAATAGTTGGTCTTCACTACCTGAAGTCTATAGTGAATTGTAATACAGAGATGAAAAAAGAAGGTTCTCAGGATATTCACTTCATAAAGTAACTGTGAACTAAAATTGACACTGTAAAGAGAAGCCATGGGCTCCTTTTGGTTTGTTCTCCAAAAACGTTGGTTCTGTGCCTAAGACTTCTCAAAGCAAAAGAAAAACCATAAAAACATGTTAAGAAATAAAGCAAGAATAAAATGGGGAAACAATGCTATGCTTCTGTACTATCATTTTGTGCTGAAAAAGAATTAGTATTTTTTCCTGTTCTGGGAAACATTCTATAAACATCCATGAAATAAGTAGAAGAGACACAGGGATATAAATAGTGATAATCAGAGGTAGAAAAAGACTTCTATACATGGAAACTTTGCACAGGTTGGGACTTTTAGACCTAGTAAAGAACAATTTATGGAGGGTGGAGTAGAAATTCAGAGGATAGTGCAAGGAGAGGATGCCTAGGAACAGTAACTTGCTCATTTACACCTATGTCAAGAATAAGGAAGTCACCAGATAAAATTCTCACACAGCAAGAGGAATATAAAGCATCCAATGATGCTTTATGTACCAAAAGTCTAAATGGTTTCAAAAAGTCCTTACAGAAAGTCTATCATGAAAAGATATCATGTGGCTCAGGAATTTTAAAAACACAGATTTCCAATAGGAATAGTCTCATTATTTCTACAGCCATTTACCTTTGGCTATATGTTGAGACCATTGATTAACCCAGTGTCCTTGTGCCTTTTCTGAGAGATTTTCACACACCAGAGCAGAGGTATATATTCTTCAGTGCCTTCTGTCTTTTTAGTGGCACTTTCTCATTAGTGACATTCTGTGCAGCTTATAAATCCAGAAGAGGACTTATATATTATCTTGATGGAAAACAGGAAAAGGTCTACAAGGTTACTGGCTGCACTTTCAAAAAGGAAATTGATGCTACCATTATAGTTTGTTTTATAAGTTCTTAGAAGCAATGGTTGCTTTCCATTCCTTTCAGCTTCTTTCATGTAGGAGCCAAGAAGACACTGACATAATCCCTCGAGGTTCAGAGGAAAGATGTCTCTGCCCCTTCTGCTCCCAAATTGCTGTGCAGGTATGACTACAAATCCCCAGGCCTTAGAACTGTCAGTTGTCCTGTGCTGTGTCCTTACTGCTTAGTAATGTTAGATGTTGCCACAGATGCAGAAATATGTATAGACAAATCTAAAATGAGACACTCTCAAGCATTAGGTTTTGTAAATCTAACATGAGCTCTTCTTCCTTTAACCAATCTAATGTGCCTCCAAGGGAGTTTATTATTCTGTTTTACTTTTGGCCTTCTTTTGCTGGCTGACCTCCCCCTAATTAAGGCAGCTTACTGGAGGGCCAACATCCTCAGCTTCTAAGACATCCAAGGCCAGAAAGTCATGTGTCTTTTCTGCTTGATCTGACATTAAAATGAGAAGAAAAGGATTAAATACAAGCAAATTACTCTCCTAAGAGCGGAGAAAGAAAATCCAGCTGCTGGCAGGCACACAGCAGCAGACCAGGAACATACTTCCCCTTGCCTTCATCCTGGGCCTCTGAGTGAACACTCAGGGTGGTCCTCAGGGAGCTTGCATGGACACCACAGTTCACCCAGCTCACTGGTGCTCTCCCCCAGGACTGACTGCAGATGCACAGCACTAACATTGAATAATTCATATGTTGCATAATGGTGATTTTTATGGTTGTATCAAGAAGTAACAGAGAGAAATCGTTCAAATCATTTAAGACATGGAGCATTGAGAATTGATGAAATTACAGGAGACTATGTTTCATACTGGCACTTCTGCCAACATGTCTTAGCAAGGAAGTATTTCTAGCTACCTCTACACAGAAAGCAATCCAAATATAAAAAAGCTGTTTTGATTTAAGTGTTTCTTATTTGATTTTCTTGTTGAAGTTCAGGAAGTGATATTAAATCTACAAGACAAAGTGCCATTTTACTGCACTTTGCCAGTACTATCATCTGGATATATCCATATTGAAGTATGACTGCAGCCTGAATTTCTTCTGACATATAGGCTTATTGTAATGTACTTCTAATCAGTTCTTCCAGAAAAGACAGATACAGGAAAAAAAGTCATGTAGATGCACCTGTTTCAATGAATGATGACTTTGTTCCATTATTTTATCTCTACACTTATCTTTATTGCAGCAATGAAATAATTCTTGCAGAACAAAGTAAATTATTGAATTGACTAAATATTTACAGTACATAAAACCATTGAGAAATTTACCTGCTGATTATTCCAATCACATACTTCAATACTTCTTTAAATACAACAGCCAAAGATAGAGCATAGCTTTTACTTGAAATAAGACATCCAGTGTTTCAAACTGTTTCCAAACTGTATTTATTCTCCAGAAACAACATGCTTTTGTGCCAACTCCTAAATAACCATAAATTTCTTTTTTATAAACTGTAATGAATACTTGGCCAAGATGCTGTGACTGCTGGCTTCTACCTTTAAGCAGAAATGGAAAAAAGTGCACACTGAGCAAAATGGAAAAAAGATCACAGCAAGCCCAACGTTGCATTTTGTATTTAATGTGAAGGAAGCCTTGTTTTCATGGTGTTGCAGTTTTCAGTGTTTTTAATCTTAAAGTGGCTGATCAGTTTAAGGTAAGTGGCAGGCATTTGGCCTAGTTCCCAGGCTCTGCTTTCTTTCTAGGAAAAAAAAGGATTCAGCCAGACACACAGACAAGGGGCATCATCGGTGGCTCTCACATTCCAAGCATTTTAGCACAGATTAAGTTGGAATGGTTTTACTGTTTACTGAAATCTCCTAGGTGTTGCATTTTATCCCCCTCTGGCTGTGGTTATCCAGGTTGTGCTTCTCAGGTCAGGACCTCCATAAGAAAAATGGTTTGTAGAGCCTTGAAGGGAACTACAAAGTACAGGTCAAGACTCCTTATTAAAATGCAATTTCAGCAGCTTATTGCAAAATCTAGGTCCCCAGACAACAGGTAATTTAGCAATGAACTTTTTTCCTAAAGCTTGCAGCAAGGCAAGAGCTGTTTTACATGCATTCCAGAGGAAAAAGCGAAGATAATCTTCTTAAGAAGAACAAAACCTCAGCATTTTGTGTGTCTGGAAATAACAAGCAGATAATTAAGTGTTGTTTTTAGCCTTTTTTCCCTTTTAGGTGCAATAAAGTGCACATTTCAGTGTCTAATAACAAACTCAAATTTGGCTTTATTATGTAATTGTGAAAATTTATTTGGTTCTTTTAAAGAGCTTGTGTCTTCAAACAATAACTTTTAATAACTATAAGTTATATGTTTTAATATAGTCACCCATTTTGCAGTCACTCAGGGCCAGATTTTTTGAGGTATTAGGGTGATAAATTAGCTCAGACTTCCTGGAATTGCATATGCACAAAGGACACTGTGTCAGAGCGTTCTCACTATCCACATTCATAGAGATGTTTGACTGTTTGTAGTATCAGCATTAGGGGTANTCCCTGCCTATTCATCTTTTTTTTTTCTTCCAATTATCTATACCTTTAAAAATAAATTGATCGCCAGATTGAAATACCCAGTATTTCTGCCCAAAAGTGAACTGGTGGGTTTGGAAATTTAAGCAGAACAGGAACACAAAAAATTACGGAGCTACACTTCTTTTTTCAAGTGAAGACATTTCTCAGTTCTATACTCCAGCCAATTTACAAACAGTTTCCCTTGATAACACCACTCTTTCCACAGCTCAAGTTTTATTTATCCCTACTAACACAATTGAAAATATTCTGTTCTTTAAATGATATATTGAAGACTGATGTTTCAAATGTATACATGAGCATATATGTGCATGTCAGTGATTTGACTGGACTGAACTGACCCTCTTGGGTGTCTCTGGAGTGCAAACCCCACAGCAACACTCTGGGAGGTATTGACACATTGCAGCCAGGTACCAGCACCTCACTAGAAAGCATAATTGCATAGTCAAAGCATCAGTCATTAATGCTTCTTTTCCCCAGTTTGGTCTTTAAAAAGCAAAGAGTAAATTCAATGGGAAAAGTTGCTTGTTTATTCAAGCAAGTTAAATTACATGGGAATATGCTCAGAGTCTTTAGGTAGGAGATAACATAGTGGTGAAGTGAGTTTGTGAAGGCTCAGATAACCATCACGACCAGGGCAATGCCAAGGATAATGAAGAACTGTGTGCAGTCCACACACACTGAGAAGCAGGGAAGGAGTTAACTGCAGCCCCCAGGAGGGGCAGGAAGCTGACCAGCTGTGTGCAATTGCAGCTGCTGCTATAAAAAGGCTTTGCCTTAAAGGGCAGGGAGTCACACTAGAGGGGAAGGAAATTCTGCTGGTGAGCTTAGTTCAGTTCTGAAGGGAAGGAAGTGGATTCCTGATGGTTGAGTGCCTGAAATTTGGAATATTTTGCAAGTGTCTCGTGGATAGAGTGAGTTTGTCTATTTGGTCAAAGACTCTTGCTTACTGTTAGGACTGTCTACCTGAGTATGTCTTAAGCCTTCTTCTGTGTTCCCATTCAGCAAAAAAACTGTTGAAAATTGTAGAACAGTGTCTCATACTGCTTTTTCTGTTCATTGCTGAGCAGAAGCCTGGTGCTGATGCTTCTGCAAGGGGAGATTGTTTTGTTATGGGATTGCTCTCATGAGGCCTGTGGAATAGGTCTAGGTAGGTGGGGAGGAGAGTAAAATGCTGACTGTACAAACTTGTAGCAACACTCTCCCAGAACAAGGCTACCTTTGCTAAAGAGTTCAACTGTAAAGGGAAGGAAGCATCTTCTTGATAATCCTTAAGGAAATTACTTAACCCTTAAGGGGAAGAGAGAAGAGGAAAAGGACTGCTTTATATAGCCAACAAATAATCTCATGCATGCAAAGATGTCAAAAAGGTAGTTTTTTACTTAATGCTGATTTATTCCATGTGTTGCTCACCTCTTCCTCCTCACAGTACTTGTGTAAAATCTGTAAGGGATAACCTTACATAAATGTGTCTTAGTAATATGATTTTTTTTTGACCAAATAAAATGTATCAGCATGTTATCAGAAACAATAGGTGAGTTTCTTCCATCTCCAATTTGAAGATGAAGGCATACCTGGAGATCAAAAAAAAAAAAAAGACAGCCTTTTATTTAACTACAGATAAATAAAAATAATTTTGAACCCTGTTGCTGCAGCTCAGTTGCTGCAACACGGTAGGTATAGCATATGGCACACAAGGCCCTTAACTGTTGTTGGACCCCAGCTTTCCTCTGCTGGCTCTACAAGTTGGCTGGCTCTTACTTTCTTTTTGTCTAGTCTATGGAAAACTGAGAGGGTTTTATTAACCAAAGTTGCCCTGCTTGGGAATGGTTTGTAGTTTGCCAAATCAATCACAGCAGAGTATTGCAAGATTAAGTTTGTCCTGGCTGACTAATACAGACTCTTGTGACACAGCAGGAAAAAAAAAGTAGCAATAAAGAAGTAGGACAAATAAGATCTAAATAGGAGTTAAGGCTGATTGTTATACAGGGTGCAAAAGAAATAGCAAGTCTGATTCCCATTTTTATTGGAGATCCTCTGATACCAATAGAGGAGAATATAATGGAACTCAGCACACATGAGACAATGATGTTTGTCACTCAAAATACTAGGATTGTAAGTGGTTGTGTTAGGCACAGCTCTCCCAGAAAGAGCTGAAAAAGTCAGCTTCTTTCTCTTCCACCATACATGATTTATCAGCAGGTAGTTGTACTTCTAGTGTCACATGAGATGGCTGTGGCTGATCCTGCCTATAGCAAGGCACAGTGCAATGGTAAAACTGACTCCAGCTCTATGGTACGCGTAGAAGGTCCCAGTTTCCTGGGCACCATGAACTGCATATGGCACAGTGGCCATTATTTAAGGAAACAGAAGTCAGCAGCTGACTGGCAGTTTTGCTTCCTTCCTCTTCTAGCCCAGATCTTCAGATCATTCAGGCCCATTCAAAGGAAGTTTCTGAAGAAGGCGTCTCTGTTTGTTTGCTCAGGGTTTGTCTACAAAGAGCTTTGCTATGTCTAAATGACTCTGTGATGACCCTTGTGTACCACAAGCAGATGTCATAGATAGAAAGGCACAGATAATCAGTGAAACTGCTGCACACCCCATATGAATACTCTTTATCTGCCCCATATGTGAAGTAAATTATGAATTATTACTTTTATTTTGTTCAATCATTGGTCTAATTCTGGGCATACTAAAAGTTTCTCTACTTAAACTTATTCTTGTCCAATTGCAAGAATATGAGGAAAAATAGTTTTGCCTTTAATTCATATCCTACTTTCAGACAAATTAATCTTCAACTGTGGACACCCTTGAGAGCCTCTCCCTAATACTCCTATACTATGGAATAATTACATTTAATAAATGAGGTAACAAGGGAGGCCTGAAGTATCTTTAAAGAATTTATTTATTTTGATGAGGTATTTTTATTTATTTATTTATCCAAGTAAGCTTATGCTGAGACATCTGGCTGTCTCTTGCAGACTGCTTCTGAAGATATAGGTTTGGTGAATCATATCAACAGAACAAACATGAGGTCGGACATGTTTTAATGGTTTGGATGACAGAATAGCAGCCAAAAGAACATGTTTAATCCCCAGTTAGATGATTTATCATTATTTATTTCTCACGAGAACATCATGACAAAGACTTATAATTTGGTTTATGCAGTTCAGTTACTCATTTGAAGAAAGCCAAAAAATGGGATTGTTGATTGTTAATAACTGAACTAATTGCCCAAGCTCTTGGCATGACAGGCAGTATTCTTTTGACTTCAGCCAAAATTTTCAACTGGGAAATCATATGAAAAATCTTTCTCCTGAGGGGTGCATAGGAGCAATGCCCTGAGGGCATCTGGATTGCAATCATTAAATCAGGAGGTCGCTTACAGCTTTACCATGCTCCTGTATTGTTTTAAATTAGTATGTGGTAACCCCTCAAAGGTAAAATGGAATATAAGATACTGTGTGTGAAATCTGTACCCATGTACATGTTTAATAACCTCAACCAACGTTTTAACAATTGCATTCACTCTCACAAAGTCTCTGTGGTTGATCACAAATAATTTTATCTATCTTTACACCTACCTTTTGCTGCATAGGTACTTCTTACAGACAGTTTTCTATTGTTTCAAGGCTATAAAGCCAGACATCTCTCACATTCCATGTCATGATACGCACTTTCATAGGAATCTAGGTAATGTATGAATAAGATTGCTTTTAGAAACATGTATTGATTTTCTGAGTATATAGTATATAAGGTGTCCTATTAGAAAGAGTTTTGAATCAATAGCTGGAAATGCTCAGATGATTGCAAGTAAATCAAATGCACCAGGATATTTGATAACTAATTTCTCCACCAAAAAAGCTGTGAGGAACTGTGGAATTCAGATGTTAATTCTGCTTTATTGTAACCATACCACACGTTACATCAGCTTTTCCAGGCAGAATTTAGAAGCCAAAGTTTAAGACTCATTTACTTAGTTCATTCAATGGAGAATTTCCAAGCAAATCTTTCATCTATGAAACCATAACAACAAATCTCTCTAGAGTATTCATAAAATTTTCTGTAGATCCCATCTCTGTTTGTACATCCTGGGTTTTGTTTATAAAAGGTTTTTTTGTTTGATTGTTTCTTATATATGAGTTTTTACAGTTTTCAGGCTCAAGTTTAATACAAAATCAGGGCAGGGGAAAAAGAGCAAAGGAAAAAAAATACTATGACTGCAATTTATAGCTTATCTGACAAGAAAAAGCCCACTTTGTCAATTATTGTATTTAATTGATCCAGTTCATCCTTTATTTAGTTCAATTTACATTAACAAGGACGTTCACAAAGAATTAAATCACTATAGGGTGTCATAAAATGAGCTTGTTAAATTTCTTTTACATACCATTTTAATAATATTTCCTTGTTGTTCATGCAGCATAGAATATTATCTTTATGTTCACTGTTCTTGGAAGAAGGGAGATAGCTTCTCATTTGTTCCCATATTTATCTAAAATAAACTACAGATGCAGCTGATAGCATCTGGATATGTGGTAGTCCCCTCCTTCCCTCCTTTGAGTTTTTTTTCTTCCTTCACTTTGGCCTTCCTCTAATAAAAAATAGCTAAATTCAGACAACATCGGCAATTTAAAAAAAAATTGTTAATTACTTGATTTGTAAAAAAAAATTGAAAACAAGTTCTCCATAGTTGGTCCTGCCTTAACATATTGCAAATTTGTACAATGCAATCAGTAGCTTGCTGGTGAACAAACTGCAACATAAATGAGAAATTTCAAAATTCTCATGTGCTGGTTTTCCTCTAAGTGACATTTTACTGATTTTTTGAAAAAAGGATTGCCTGTTGTGAAGTGTTGAAAATTATCTGGCAGACTGATCTTGGTCAGAAAGTCTTGAAAGGAAATAGAGGAATAAAACCAGCCAAAAACTGATGGATAATATAGAGATGAACAAAATCTTCAGTTGGTGAATGCAGGTCGAAATCTTTTGGTTCAGCTTTCTTTTAGCTTAAAGACCTCTTTATACTGCCCATGAGAGTGTGAGTTAATCTTGCACAAAGCAAATAATTGATTCTCCATCTCTTGATGTATTTCTTCCAAAAAATAGACATTTTGGTGAAAATTACGGTATAGTGGAACTCAAGGTATTACACTCATCACAGGCCAAGGGATACTTAGCAGATTGTGATGCAGGTAGTGAGAGTAAAAAGATATGACTTGTGCTATGTTAGAGATCACACTAAATCCATGTGTCCCCTTCAGTTACTAAAGCTGGTAATTAAGATGTGTTAAAGCCCAGTTTTGCACTAATAAAAACAGAGAACAGTCAGAACATGGGATAGTGAACTCAATCAGAGCTTGGCTAAAAAATCAGGGTGCTGAGACCCTACTTTTACATGATGTCACAGGATTAGTGGTCAAGATATCTAGTTAGCTATTTTTCAAAAGGTATTGCATATCTCCTTTAGTTTGTCCCAATACTAAGCAAAAATTTAAAGAAGCCCCAACTGAAGCATCTGTCTTTCAGCACCATAGCTTAGAGTCTCATATTTCAGTTATATCCTAGCCTAACTGGAGACTATGTCATTGAGTATAAATTAGCCAAATAGAGAAGTCAGGTAAAGTATTTTATATGAATATTAGAACATAAACTTCTAGAATAGTGCTATCACAAAAGCACATGGACTAGTAATCTTAGCACATTTTATCCTGGAAGATGTTCTGTCAGTCTAAACCAATTAGTTGATACTCACTGTAGGGAGTAAGAATTGGAAACAATAAGAAATTAAGTTGTGAAAAAGCTGAGATTTTAACAGTATAAACAACATATCCTTCAGCGTAGGAGTCAGATCTAGAATCTTAAAAGTTGCTCCAGTAATGGTTCTGTATTAGTATGAATGTTAAAAAGCTAATCAAAGAACGGGTTTGGAACATGACTACCTGGCCTCCTCACAATCCTATGGAAACTGTGAAATGCAAGTAGACATTTAACACTACAGGATTTGAGTAGGTTAAAAATCTGTAGATAAAAAACATTGTGGGAGATGTAATTTACATGGATTTTAAAAAGTTTTGATAATAAATTAATAAGGAAGTCAAGTAATTATGGATCATTGGGCAAATGGTTTGTCTGAATTAATTTTTTTTAATGATAAAATTGAAGTAATAATGAACAGGTGCTTTTCAGAGTGATAAAATAATAGATAGACATGCCAGTTGCTGATATAGGCAATGGTGTTATTTGATACACTTAGAACTCGTGCCTTGAAAGAGAAAATTTTATTCTGAAAAGGTGTTATATTCAAAGCTAAATACCAGCTGGAGGAATAGGAGATGTAATTGCCTCTATTGAAAGCTTCATAGCTTTAAAAGGTTTGGATAAAACCTGAAAAAGGAAATAAAATAATATTGGTTTTCCCATCTGTTTTCATCATTAGAACAAGATAAAAATGGATAAGTATTATAGGGAGTGGAAATTCCTACTGCACTTTCTCTTGAAATTCTTGTACAATGGCTAAAAGTGATTGAATATTGGAGATTGCAACCATTTTTTTATAAACATGAGAAATAATACTTTAAAAAACATTTTTTTTCTGCTGATAAACTGATTATTTGGAAAGGAAGATACAGAATTACAAGAAAATGTATTTCTATTTCTTGTCAGCAACTAATGTTGGCAATGGTCATTTGAGTGTATAGTGGTTTTTAATGCAATACTATCTTTCCTCTTTACAAATTGTAACAAAACTTGCCCGTTGTTCAAGACACAAAGCAAAACAACTAGGAATGATATCCTCAGATCTGCAAAGGTGTTCTTTGTGTATCAGCTTCCTTCTTTATGGTCCTCTAGGACAGAGTGAAATCATGGATGACATAAAGCATAAATAGTCTCAGGTACACATAGAGCTTGTAAAGATGAACATGATTTTAATCCTAAAAAAACCCAAAAAGTTTAAAGGTACCTAACTGAAACAATGAGAATTCTCAGGAAAACCACAGAAACTCACAGCCCATCTGCTTGTCCCCAGCTGTACAACAGTAGACAAAAAAAAAAAAAATCAAAGAGAAATGCAAAGGCAGTGCTTTTGTGGCCAAAAAAGGGAAATATTTCCTTCAGTAGTGTGCAGTCAGACTGAAATTCAGCTCTGCAGGAGGTAGTTGCAAGACAACTGTAGTTGGATTTTACTAAAGGGTTTTTCATTAGTTGTTTGTTCATTAACATTTGTAGCTTTACAAGTCAACCCTATGATAAGAGTGCACAAACTTCTCACCTCAAGGCACAGGAAATCAAGATTAGAACTCTCTAAATACATAGGTTTTGAAAATTATAGAAATCATTTTGACTGGAAAAGATTTCTAAAGATCATCAAGTCCAACTGTTACCTTACACTGCCATTTTCATCACTAAACCATGTCCATAAGTAGCACATTGAAAAGATTTTTTAACAATTTTGGAGAAGGTGATTCTTCCACTTCCTCTGCCAATCTGTTCCGATGCCTGGCCACCCTTTCAGCAAAGAAACCTTTCCTAATTTTTAACTTAAATTTCCTCTGGCACAACTTGAAGCCTCTTGTCCTATCACTTGTTACCTGAGAGAAGAGACTGAACCTCTTCACAATTCACCCTCCTTTCGGGTAGTTGTAGAGAGTGGTAAGGTTTCTCTGAGTCTCCTTTTCTCCAGGCTAAACAGCCTTAGCTCCCTCAGCTGCTTCTCTAGATCCTTCCTCTGTTTTGTTGCTCTTTTCTGTACAGGCTCCAGCACCCCATTGTTCAATTTGAAGTGAGGTATTCAAGGTGCAATCTTATGAGTCCTGAGTACAGCAAGACAATCTCTTCTGTAGTCCTGCTGGCCACACTGTGTTTGACACAAGCCAGGATACATTGCCCTTCTGAGCCCCTTGGATACACTGCTGGCTCATCATCACAGCTGACTGCTGACCAGCACCCCCAGATTCTTTTCCACCAGGCAGATTTTCAACAGCTTGTAGTGTTGCACAGGGTTGTTGTGACCCAAGTGCAAGAACCAGCACTTGGCCATTGTTGACTCTCACACAGCTGGCCTCAGCCCATCAATCCAGCCTATCCAGATCCCTCTGCAGAGCCTTCCTACTCTCCAGCAGATCAGCTCTCCTGCCCAATTTGGTGTCACCTGCAAACTCACTTAGGGTGCATTTGATCCCCTCTTCCAGGTCACTGATAACATTAAACATGATTGACCCCAATACTGAGCCTTGAGGAATGCCACCAGTGACCATGAATGTAACTTCATTCACCACCACTCTCTGGGCCTGGACATCCAGACAGTTTTATACACGTCGAAGAGTGCACCCATCCAAGCCATGAGCAGGCAGTTTCTCCAGAAAAGTGCTATGAAGCCAATGTCAAAGGCTTTACTAAAGTCCAGGAAGGCATGTCCACAGGTTTTCATTCATTCACGAAGTGGGTCACCTTGTTGTCCTCATTCCCATGGCAAAACACATCTCTTTCCACCCTCTGAACCTTTCATCTGTATCTATACAAATACAGTACCCTTGTTCATCAGTTATCATCTCCCTATCTACCTATGCTTTGTTTTCTGTTTACATCCTCTTCATTGCCTGTGCAAGCTGTCTTCAGGCCATTTTCATCATAGTCTTAAACATTACTATCAAAGGACTTTTCCCATTTTGTCTATTCAACATGCCTCAACCCTGGGTATGAAAAGATTGTATACCTGGTGTGAAAAATTACAACCTGGTTGCATAGATCACTTCTTGCACTCCATCATCATGTAACGACTCAAAAAGGTACGCCACTTGGTTTATTGCCTGCATAGGAATATGTCCAAATATATTTTTTTTTCATCAGTTCTACATCTGTAGGTTTACACTTCCTATCAGGAATTTAATCACATTTGGTTTGATACTGTTTCTATTGGGAATAATTCATGGAAGTGTTGGTCAAGATCAGTATCCACCTGTTATATTCTTCTAGCTCCTCCTCATTTCCAGCCTTTAAAACATGACAAAATACATGAAATACTTTAAATGTTTGGGGGTTTTTTTTACATATAAACAATACTGAATATTGAGGACAGGAAAAGCATCTGTATATTAACCCCTTTACTTTAGAGATGCCTGTACTAAGAAAGCCAACACCTCCATGCAGAAAAATTCTCAGAAAACCATCTGAGAGGAACCTAGTGAAAGTCAATCACAGTGGGCACACCCAACCACTTCCAAATCTCTGAGGGGTTCAAGTCCAGACAAGTCCCAAAGTATTGAGGTCTGTTTACAGCCATCTTCAGTCATAACTAAACAGCTTTGCAGTTGTTATTAATAATAATTTACTTTTTTGCACCTTGTACATTTTAAGCTTTTAATAGCAGGATCTGTGATAACTTACAGCACTTCATAAATGATTATATGCCTGATAACATCCAAAGCTGTCAGGAACGGAGATTTACTAGGGACCAAGGTGGCAGGGCAGCATAGCTCATGCTTAGATAAAAGTTGTCTCTAGGATCTGTATTCATTAAATGCCTTCAGGTTCACATGGAACTACAAGTCTGACGAAGAGACTTCGTGGCAGAGTTTGATGTAAACAAAGCCAGCATTGTTGATGCTTTGTGTTCCCTGTGGTTCTACAAGCCTGTAAGTCCATAATCTCACAGTTGCACCAAAAAATGTGAAAATATTATATTGCACACACATTCTGACTGCATGTAGGTGAAAATACAACAAATAATTGCAGAACCAAGGCAAAAAGACCCCAAACCTTTTCTTACTTCTGCTCAGTGGGTCTCCTTTATTTGTCAAATGAATTTACTATAATGCTATATTCACAGAAATGTCTGTGCTTTTCTCTGAGACACATTGTGAAATACAGGTGAGTAGCTCAGACACAAACTTACAGAGTAAACTGCGGAACACAGTTGTACTGGATGATACTGGAGGTGTCTCCATAACAGCAGTGTGCTGTTGGCTTCAAGCGCAACTTTAAGAGAGAGCCAAAAGTGATATTCTCAATTTAAATGAAAAAGTGCAGTAAAACATAGAATTGTCATGTTTTAGCTGAGAGATCTGTTCTTTACTCAAAGCACAGCAGGCTTATTCTGTAGGAGAAGCCCCCTTCATTAGGTATGCCAGTACCCATTTCTCAGATTTGTTTTAAAGAGTAAGCAGGAAAGCCTGAAGATGGCATTGGTCATCCGAAGGAATGAGTCCTTTTCCAGGTTCTGCAGTTAACAAGCCATCAGCATGAAAGTGCAATGAGAATTCATTTATCACGGTGAGAAAAGATCCAGAATGAACAGTCTCTTGGATGCCCATGAAAATGATGGCAGAAGCATAAGGAGAAGGATCTGTTTAGCATGTCCTGTGCAAGTATTGGTTCTGGGCACTGACAGCAGGGCTAAAAGTTTGGCCAAACACACATTCAATATTAGCAGATCTCAAGGAACTTTGGCACTGAGTCAAAACCAAGCTGTGCCATCTGAAAAACAGAAAAGGTCAGGATTTTGACATCTTTTAATTTGTCTAGTTTAGAACAGATCTACATAGTTCTTATAAAAAGCATTTTCTTGACTCCAAGACTATATTGTTGCCAAATTTCAAAGCCTATTTGAAAACCACTGACATATGCAAAGTTTCCAAACTTAATGATGATTTTCCAAATTTAATGATATTTTAATGTGGTTGAAAGCTTTAGGCGTCCTAGAGATAAGGGGACCTCATACTGCCCCTGTGTTGTATTTCAGCTGTTTATAAAACAACATAGAGATCCTTAGACCGTAGTCTTCCTCTTCATAGGCATTGTATTTTTTTTCAGAGCTGCTGTAATCCAGAAATAATCTATTATCACAGCCCTGTTACATATAAGAAAGACATATGCATGTACAGCTGTGTGCAGCAGTGGAAAACCCAGGTTGAAGGGACTGGTAAAAGGATAGATACTTATACTGTCTAAAGCTCAGAGATGAAACTCATTTAAGTCAAGAACACTTTGCTCTCAGATAGTTAATAGCAAGGAAATCAGGCAATGCAGAGGGAATCTGCAGTGAAAAGGATCCCTTTCAGTCTATATTTCATGGTTCTCTTTAAGGAGGGGTCCCCTCTTTTCTTTTATTTTTAAATCAATGTCTTTTATAGGAGTCATTGTGCTCCCTGTCCCCCCCACTGCAGTAACAGGATGGGTTTCAGTTTATCCCAGTGGGAGTCCAGCAGCCTGGAAGCCAAGTGGTGGGATATCTTTGTAATTGCTTGGCAATTCCGATCAAGACAAAAGTTCTCCAGCAGGTTAGAAAGATGGATTCAACAACTACAGGGCCAAAACAAACCAACAAATATTGGCCAAATTAATCCCCTGGTATCAGCTATTTATTGTGCACTAGTCTGATAAAAACAAGAATGAATCTGGTACCTGATGTATGGCAGTTCTGTCTTGCAAGAATTGTGACTCGATTTTCAGAGGCACTCACAGCTTCTCCAGACCACTGTGGGAGTGCACTCTAGACTACACAACACTCTCCTAAAACTGGCTAGTGATTAATTGTAAATTTTTCCACAGTACAAGGTGTCTTTTATAACGCTTTCTAAGGCACTTCTTGGAGTTCTTTAAGATTTATCAAANAAAAGAAAAAAAAAAGAGAAGCAAGCTTGATTGTTTAGCTGCTCCCTTAAGTAAAAAAAATGAACAGAAAACCAAAATGGTTTCTTTTTCCTAAAGTCTCTAGCTCTGTAAACATATTAAGGTGCCACACTCAAAACTTCATTTTTCTTCAAGCAGTAACCTGTTTCTGTTTTTTATGACCAGAGAAAAAATATGTATTAGCATGCCCTAAACTAAATATGCACCCGCGCTCTGTTAAACTTCTGTGCCATTTCTGCTTTGATATGACCAGGTCGTTAGTTGATATATCTCTGTCAACAATTTCTGAATTCAAAGACTTACATATTTTAGTCTTCAAGATAGTTTTTTATGGTCTACTGAAGCCACTTCCATTTAAGCTATGGAAATATTTCAGTCCCAGTACACTTATTATTGACAGAGTCACAGAAGCTATAGAGGGATATTGGTTTAAATATTTACTGGATCTAATGCATTACAAGTAAAACATTCATCATCTCTAACTTACAGAGTATTGGAAATTTACTAATAATTAGCTGAATATTTTTTAAATTACTTCTTCCAACACACCTTAAAAATGCAAAACTTTTCTTTGGATATTGATTCAGTTCTTTTCTTGAGGAAGAATGATGTTTCTCCTATTTCCCCAGTATTACCTCCTTATTTCTTTGTGCACTGCGGGAATTATTTGGTTAATAGAAACTAATTATTCCAGCAGCAGTTCTCCTTAGAAAACTACTAGTCCAGAGCCAGATGAGGGAGCCTAGAAAGCAAAACATTCCTATTTGTTTGCCACTAACTTTTAGGCGGGATTGCTGTGTTTCCTATTTTGCTTTGTGTGTGGGTTTGGTTGTTAGTTTTGGTTTTTTAAAAATAATTTTTCTACAATAGAACTGCATAGGCACATAGAAATGGCGATAATAAGAATGGTCCCCTTCAAGTTTCACTGTTATACAAAGTGCCATCAGAGAGTAGAATGCACTGATCTTTGATCACTGGATTTGGAGAAGACACAGAGATGCATAGTGCAAAGCTCAGCTTTTATTGTGGATCTCAACAACTCCGCTCATCATAATTCCACCGTATTTTGTAAATATTGGCAGGGAAAAAACCATGCTTATAATAATAATAATATTCATTCTCCCCAGTCTCACCTCCAAACTCTTACTACAGTGTGGATTTTTTTTCTTTCCTTTTTTTCTTGCCTTTCATTTTTCTCTCTCCTTCTCATTTTCCAAAGAAAATGAGAGAAAATTTCTCTCATCAGTGAAATGAGGCAGGGTCCTCCCTGGTGCCACGTTTGCTCGGCTCTTTGTTGTCCTGTTTTATATGGGTCACAGGGATAACTCTTGTAACAAGCACCGTTTTCCTGTGGTCACCAGCCACAGAGAGGAATTCCTTGAGCTCCTCTGGATTCCATCAGAGCCACTGAATCCTCTGGATTCCGTCAGATGCCCTGAAGCTGTGTTTGTGGCTCCTGAGCCACAGACTCAGTATTATTTTGTGTGGTGAAAGACAATATTCCCTCTTAAGAAACAAGTATCTTTAGACAAGATGTGAATTTCACTAAAATCAGTTTTCCCTCTGTCTTGAGACTATTAGGTCATCAATATCAATTAAGCATGAAGAAGCAGAGGGAAAGAAGCAGCTAATGAAATCCATATTGAATCCTTGATTCACTGAAATGAGATGTAGTTTTCTAAGTCCTGTCAAGAAACAAGAACAAAGTCTTTCTTTCCATTCACTTCTTTTCATGAGCAAATGCTGCAGGTTGTGTGCATAGAGACTGTGGAGTTTCCACCCTTTGAGATATTCAGAAGCTGTCTGGACATGTCCTGGGCTCTAAGTGACTCAGCTTGAGCTAGGCGATTGGCGCTGATGACTTCTAAAGATACCTTCTAATTTCAACCATTCTGTGATTTTGTGAATATAATAAAAACCAACTTCAATTCGTAGAAATAATTTCAATGTAATTGAAACAAAAAATAATTATTGGTTTTTTCTCAACTTCTGCTGGTCTGTGCTTTTTAATATATTGAAAAATACATTCAGCCTTCTCTTGCTTTTTGTTTCATTTTAGCTTCTCTGCTTCTTAGTTTTCTTAGATATCAGATCTCAGAATGTCATAAAAATTATACTCTAATGTTATTTTTTATCCAACTAAAATTGTAGAACATCTAGAAATCTCTTACTTTTTCTGTATTGGAGCAGCATTTCAGGATTAAAAGGGCTGAGAAGGAGGCTCACCCAGCTACATAGCAAGACTCACCTGGAAAATAGCTTTTTTCCAAAGCTGATCTCAGAATGTGTTCATAACTTCAATAGTAATTCAGAAGCTCAAGCAAACTGACCTCATAGTTAAATACAAAAATTTTGCATTTCCTAAGCTGTATGTTTTAAATTGCTACAATACTTTGCAATATCATCAAATATTGCAAGATTGTCTCTCATCACCAATGGTTACCCATAGCTGAAAAAAAAAAGCCTAATTGCAGGAGTTTGTTTTAGGGAAGTCTGGTTTCCATACCACTGACAAAAGGCTTTAATTGTGGGCCCTGTTGTTTAAAGGCTCTACTTAGATAAAGCCTGTTCCAATGAAGAAATATCTACAAAAAAGCAAATGATGTTAAACCCAGTTCACATAGGTTATTGTAATTCACATTTTTTGTAGGGATGGATACAAATAAAAAAAGGTTCCCTTCTTATGTCAGACAGAACCAACTTTTGAGTTATACTCATTCCAACTCACTGCAGTCAGTGGATCTGCCTCAAATGTAGTCAGTATGGACTTTTTGCCCATAGAGTGCTAGTATTCAGCAATCTTTTTTGGCACACTTTGAGGCAAAGTATTTTTTCCTGTTTTCTAACATTAATCTCCCACCACTGGATAAAATGAACAAACACAAAAAGAATGGAGAGGCCTGGCATCCATTTCAAAAGGTAGTTAGTGGAACTAGGAGCTAAAGGCAAACCTTTGATAAGAAACAAACCATGATTATTTAAAAGAATGTTTAATATAATAGTATTTTACTGTAATTCATAATCCCTACTTCCTTGAGGCTAAAGTATTCCTTTACCTTTTCTAATTTTGATTATCCCTTCTGGGGTTCATGAAAGAAGATACCTTGTATCATTTTTTTCCCTTTAATTAAAATCAGAAGCAACCCAGAATTGAGAGATTCCTGAAAAGGCAAGTGAACAGAACACTATGGAAGGCTTTCGACACAGAATCCCAGAGGCTAGCCCAAATAACTTAATTGTAGACTTTAAAAAAAGAATTGGTTTTTAGAGTTAAAATCATGCATCATTTCTTCAAACTGTGTATTCAGTGGCAAAAGATTTTCAGACTGAATCCACCAGTAACATTTTGTTTGGGATGTTTCCTTAATTTTTTTACCTTTTAAATTTTCCAACAGTCCAGCTTCCCTTAAATCTCTTAGCACAGTCTTTTTACTGATACTTCTGTCGTTAGGGACTTAGAGTCCATCACCTGATGATACAGTTCCAAAGCTAAACTGCTCAGGTTGATTTCCTGGTTAAAATCCTACAGTTTATCCACCCCCGAAAACAAGGACTAGTTGGTCTTAACCACTACCACCCCCTCCAGCTTAGAAGGCACAGGTCATTCATGGTGTTGTGGTTAGGCACAGTTACCTTAAGGAGTGGCACATTCTCCTACACCAAAGAGGGCATTCACCTACACCAAAGAGGGCATTCATCTCACCTACCTTTGTTGATCAGAAAGATAGGTGCGACATTTAGAAAGACAAAGATACTTATTACATGAGTCATCTTGCCTTAAAATAGTTAAAAGCCATAGTATGAATAATTCTCTGCAAGTGCCTAGCTTTAGTAACTATGGAGGGAAAATTGTCTGAGCTAGCTTCCTAAATTTTAAATAGCTGCAACTCGGGAAGATGGGCCTCTCCACAGTATTTGACTACATCATGTCTTTCAGAATAGCCACATAAGCAGACAGTCCCTATTAGATAATAATCTGCAATTAGAATAAATATTTTGAAGGTACCTCTGCCTGAAAATGGTCTTTGTTAGTGTGAAGGGATTGACCAGCTTTTTAGTGTGCAGCTGGCACATTTGCAGAACCATGGCAAATTCCATCTTAACTCGTGCACGTGCTGTGCTAGAACACAGATACCTAGTTTTACTCCTTTACATATCAAAATGCTAATTTAATTAATAATTATATTTATTTATATTACATTTTCAAAATACAAATGGGGAAACTGATGTTTAAGGAAGCTAAGTTTGCATTTTCCCTTGATTTCAGTTATTTTATGCATTTCCAGAGCTTATTTCAATTAATTTGGACTGCCACATATTTTTGAGGCAACCGGAAAGGTCTAGGCTCTGACATCAGTGGTCTTCAACAGAGCTGGTGGGAACCTGGCCATCCAGATCTATTTTTTCTCATATGTCTAGCCATGGATTCAGCTTTTGCATTTACAGGTTTTTAAATCCTATAATGCTGACCTCCAGTGATACTGTTTCCAGTTAGAAGGCAGACAGTAATTTGCTCAACTTCTATATTCCAAATGTCGGAGCTGGTACAGATATACTGCAGGAGTCTTTATTAGGTTTCTTTTGCTGCCAAGTAAAATGCTTGGATTCAGTGTAACCTTGTTTGTTTACTTTAAAATCAAAATTTGACATATTTATTGCAATGGGTAAATTTAGCAACAACTCACATCAACTACATCTTTTTCAAGAACAATGTATACTTTCTGCTAAAATATTGAACAGCTAAATAAAAATCAGTTTCCAAATACATGCATAGGAATGCAAAGGTCCTTCACATCAGTAATTTTTGTTAATCTTTTAGTATATAATGAAGGGCATTTAGAGTAACTGCTTTGTAGTTTCATTTTAAGTTTGTGCATTTGTTATTATCTGGCAGTAAAAAGGCAGTTGTGTGATTCAGCTGATGTGTATGGCACTGACAGTTTACTTTGATGAATCAATTTTTTTGTTGTGTAACCAATAAGAAATAACCACAGTTACTACTTTCATTTCTATGCTTTTTCTGTGATGAAAAATTAAGTGTTGATAAAACATTACTCAACAGGGAGTCTGTTGCAGCACTTTTAAATTTCCATCTTTTTAATTTCTTCTTTTGGATGATGAGCACCAAAAATTCCATTTATGATAGTAAATTAAATTAGTCCATAATCTTTACCCTCAGATCTCTTTCTTTTGGTGCATGAATAAGTTCCCAACCCATTATGGAGATATAAAACATGACTTTGGAAACAGGAGCCTCAAGTTAGACACCTAAATAATAGACCTGTTTTTTTTAAATCCTTAGAGTCCTTGAAAGCCTCCGAGTTCCCAGCAGCTCCCCTGGAAGCTCATGCAAGCTGCTGGATGGACTTTTGAAAACCAGGCATCCCATTTGCATGCTTTTCTCCCTCAAACTTTAAATAGTTTTTTTAGAGGAGCTGTCACATCCCATACAAAAAAGCTGTCGCTTTTAATGCATCCTGGTGTCTGTAGATTTCTAGTCAGCTGTGCTTTCTTCCCTTACTATGGTGGTTTCTACTTCAAAAGAAAACAAAACAAACAAACAAAAAACCCCAAATCCCAAGATTTTAACATCATAACTATAAATTCAAACAGCCCCATTAATTAACTGTTGATTCAGTCCTAAACAGTACTGAGCCTCTTTTGGTGGTGCAAGAGCCTTGAACTTTCTATGCCATCAGTGAATGGGAGCTCAGCTCCTCCTTGCAGTCTGAGACTCCCCTGAGCACAATTTTGTGGCAGGCTGAACCCAAACTCTTCAAGAATGATTCCTTTTACTCTAGCGCGTCATTGCTGGTTCCTGTATAAAGTGAAAGAGGCTTTGACATACACAAGTACCCTTTCCTTTCCTCTTCATCACTCATAAAGCAGCTTTACTTGTCATTATACTGTAACTTCTTAGGGATAATTTGTGTTTGGGGGATGAGAGCAAACTCCACATCCAGGAAGGCATGTACATATGCTAGAAAAATGTTAAAACAGCAGCAAGGAATTGCTAAGACTGTAAGAGAGAAGGGCATGGCTATATCAGTAATACTTTTATTCACAAGCCTAGTGTAGAGTAAAGTGGCAGCTTGGGGGATGGGTACGTGTGGCGAGGGGAGGAAGGGTGCAGCACAGTGTCTGTGGCCTCTCTGCCTGCTTTGCCTATGCCAGATCATGGGGACAACTACTGGCCCAAAGGGGGTACGATGGCACTGCTGGTAGCCGTGCTGTGCAGGCTGGCCACAAGCACCAGAGGCCTTCAATGCCTCTGTCTCTCCCTCTCCTTCCCTCCCACAATGGCAGCTGGATTTGGTTTAACTCTGCAGAGTCCTGTCCTAGCTCGTCCCTTAGCCCTGCCACTCCCTTTTCTGAGGCAGGAACAGCCTTCTTACAGACCAAGATGGCAAAATTCAGATTTTCCTCCATTGTCTCTGCGTTACATTAGTCTTTTTGGCTGCATTTTCCTATTTTTAAATGTCAGGCAGTGTCTTCATTGAGTTTAGCAGTTCTGCAGGGCTTCCCAATGTCTTTATAGAGTACACTAAGGTTAGATGTGAATGATCATTGCCTGGCCCTCACAACTCACTGCATCTCTACCTAGAACTCAAAATTTAAGAGATTTATTGTTGTTGCAAAGTTTTTCAGGAGTCAGAGTCGATTTTTAAGTTAATAACAGTGAAGAAACACATTGATCTTCTAACTGCTTTCTCATCTGTAGTATGGATAAGAGAAGAGGTCAGGGAATGTGTCCCTCAGTGATGCGAAGCATGGTAAGAAAGTAATCTTTCATGTGACCCAAGCCTTTCACACTTGTTTTCAGGACAGCAAAGAAAAGGATTCATCATTTCCTGAGGAGACTGAAGCTGATAGAAAGAACCTTGGCAGAAGAAATATTTTCTGTGGTGCCCCATGACTTATTTTTTTTTATCTTTAGGCATGGTTTAGAGAGAAAAGACAGTCCTATGCAGCATGTTTGTATTTTAGTTACTGCATGTTTATACAACACAATAAAAGAGGTGAAAATTGCAATAAGAGTCTTACCTTTGAATAATTAGTCTCTGATAAACAGTGGTCTAAAGTACTGGGAAGTACTCTATACAATAAATACATGAACACCTTTAGCTTTTAAGTGCAACTATCTGGTTTTCCCTGAATGGCAGTTGTTATGGTAAAGCTGCTACACGTAACCATTAAGAGGTTTCAAGGACTGTCGAAACAATATGTAAATGTATACTTGGAAAGAAACCAGTCCAACTTCTGATTCAGATAGACTCATGAGAAGCCTATTGTTCTTCATAGATTTTTAAAACTTCTTAATAACTTTTGTGCCACATTACTACTGGACATTTTTGGAAATAGCTGTCTCCCCAAATGTAGAAACCTGAATTACTGAATTTGGTGTGCTTGAGTTTAAGCAATAGGAGAGTGGGAGTTTTTGGCACCGTGGTGGTAAATCTGGACATACAAATTCCTTGCAAGTTTCATTTTGATGTATTCCTTTCCTGGAATTGAGTCATATATAAGAATAAACTGAAACATTCATTTGTACAATTAGTATGGAGAGGTTCACTACTGAGCTGTGCCAAAGGGTAGAGCTGGTCGATGTTTACAGTTGTGACATGAAAACAGATCAGGGTAGTTTAGTCAGTGAAGCAGAGAGACTTAGAAACATTTCAATAAGAGCTGCTCTTACACCAATAACAGACAGGCTGGATGAAGCAGGCTGTATATCTCATTTACTTTCGTCTGTTCTTGCTTCTGGTTTGTTTTTTCCTTAAGTACTTAAAAATTATGTGCAGTAAATTATAACATGGCAAAGCTTTTAGGAATGAAAAAAGGAATATAATAGCTATGTTAGTTGGGTGTTAGAAATCTCAGAAGCACGTCCAAGCTGATTTGCAGCGAGAAACCCCCGTAAGTCACTGGGTTCTGTCTCTCCATCCTGGTGGGAAGGTTCTGCAGGTCCTGTCCAGCCCAGTTTACCTTTTGCACAAAAGTAGGGCATAGAGAACAGGGAAAGGAGGAGGAAGAGGGAACTGTACACACCCTGGTCTTGCCCTGACATGGAGTACTGTAGCATTCCCATGTCTCTCAGCATAGAAGGACTCAATGTATTCAGTACAAATTTGTTCATAACTTTGTCATTTATTGATTCTGATTTCAATATATATACATTATCACAAAATATGCAATTATGCAGCTCAACCACCAGGTAATTATTTTGCCTTTTAATGTCATCTCTTTTGAATATCTGGTGAGGTTTTGTCAGAAATGTTAGATCTTGTTCAGAGAAATATATTTGAGCTGTGTGTGTACACGCATATGTGCCTATATACGCCCACGCTTGAAAGGTGATGCAATTTCCCATGAAAGTTTGGAATATTCTTAGCTAAGAAGAGGTAAATAATTACTTTAATTCCCTGTCATAAATAACGACAGTGACTAATGACAGTGCTTGGGAGAACCCTTCACAGTCTTCACCCTGTGAAACAGAGGTAGGAGAATCACATTAGCAAGGGCTGGGTTGGCACACACACTGTTTCTTATTTGCTCAGCTTTATGTACTAATAGCAGAAGCAAGGCTAAGAGCTTGAACTGTGGGAGTTTAAGCCCTAGTTCTAGCCATCAGACAATTTCCTTTATCTTGAAAGTTTAACAGCAGAGTAGGGAACTTATAGTGCCATGCTTATACTATTTTCCTAGGCATACATTATTAACCACTGACAGGGACTGCACTTGTTGGGTTTTTGTGTGTGTGTGTGTGTTTTTTGTTTTGTTTTGGTTTTGTTTGTTTGTTTGTGGGGGTTTTTGTTTTGGGTTTTTTTTTTGTTTGCTTGGTTGGTTGGTTTTTTGTTTGTTTGGTTGGTTTGGTTTTGGTTTTGGTTGGTTTGTTTGTTTTGTTTTGTTTTTTAAATTACCTCTTGCCATTATCTGGTACCTGAAATCCCATGTTTACCTCACCTGCTTGGTATTGAAATTAGAAATGCAATATCCTGATGTTAATGTTGGCTTTTAATAACTACAGCTCATTGCTCGCACCAGGCATGAAAGCCAAAAATTAATTTTCTAAAGCAGCTTAAGGAGAGTTTCTGTTGATAAAGTCCAGACTCCAGACTCAGAACTGACCATTCTATAACAGTGGTTGTACAAGCTGGGAATATTGGCAGGCATCCATTGTACATAATCTACTGCATAATTATATTTGATAGAAGTTTTCTGGTATGTGTGGATAATAAACAGCTCATGTATCTGTGAATCTAGAATGCTCCTAAAATGAGCTAGGGCATGTTCAACATTATTTTCCTAAGTTTTTTTCATACTGTAGTATTGCATTACATTTACTAAATAGATTAAACTGTATTGCAGCCTTAAGGGATGCATTATTCCAGTGGATAAGCAACAGAATTTATACAAGAAATACTGATTGATTTTAATAGAAGTTATGTGTGTAAATCCATGTGCAATGAGATCACATCATACTCTAGAGAATACCAGTAGAAGTGATTTTATCTTGAACACAGGATAAAAAACAACTGCCCAGTATTTGCAGTCTAATTTTCCTTTAAAACTGTAGACAATATTTTATAGCCACTGCTACACACATTACTACAGCATGCATTGAATTTTGAGCCTGCCCTGGAAATACTGAGGTCTAACAAAAGGAGCAGTATAATGAAATCAATAACAGTTACAATTTGATTTCAATAACACTGTATTTCTAAGTCTCTGTAATGGACAACATCAAAGAATTGTTTACCAGAAGCCATCAGTCCCTACCCTGTGGCACTGTGGTGAGATGAGTAATCCTCAAAAGGCTCCATTTCACTCAAAAAGTCAACTATTCCTTCAACACTGCTTAGGTTGAAGACATAAAAGAAGATTAATAGAAATAATAATAATATAGTAATTTTTTTAGGCAGTGTAAAATACATAATGTCTAAAAAGATATCTTTGTCTCATACAGTTTCTAGTTTAAAGTGCATGGCTATTTTAGATGTTGTGATAGGTAAGTTTATTAGCATCACTTTCCAATTTTCACAGCATTCTGTTTGTCATTTATGACAGTTTACACAAAAGTGTCATCACTGGAGGCCAAATAGGTAAACAATACTGGATGCTATAATTTGTTGTTATTACTGCTAATTTTGATTGCTGTTAAAGTTTTGCTTTCTCTCTTATCCCTTCTTTCTGATCCACAGAACTGTGTATGGCAGACCGAAATTTCCCCTTCGCAAATCATTGCTATGTACTTATCAGATAACTGGAAAAAAACAGGTGAGTACACTGATGTGACACTGTAGACAGAGTGATCAGTATTAAACACTTGCTATTAAATCTTAGCGAGCAGTTAGCTACAGGGTCTCTGTGTTTCCTGTGCTTTTCTAGAATATATAAAATTACTTTCTTATCCAAAATGTTATGTATTCTGTCACAGTTGTTGTTGATGTTTAAATACTGTTACTGTGTTTGTACTCAGGAATGGTATATAATCAGAAATGCATACAGATGGATGGGAGATGATTTTGGAATGACCTAGTCAATCCCAGTTCTCTGGAGCAGAATTAGATCATTCCCAAAAGATATTTGCCTCTTGTGGTTGCCTGACCCTGAGCTACAATACTTGTACTTAACTATATACTTGTCCTTAGAAAGTGTTTCTTAATGCCTAACACAGACCTGTGCTGTAAATTAAGTGAATTGTTTCTGATAGAGATCAATAAACCGCACAGATCCAATAGGCAGGTTGGATGAGGTCTTGAGCGATGTGGTCTGTTGGGAGGTGTCGCTGCCCATGGCAAAGGGATTGAGACTAGATGATCTTTAAGGCCCATTCCAACCCATTAACATGCTATGATTCCTTGATGCTATCATAGACCTGCGCAAATCAATCTATGATACAACATAACTCTCAGTTATTTCTGTCTAAGAAGACACAGCTCTCTGTTGCAGCTGCTGATCAGCAGCCATTCCTTATCCCCTGCATCACCTGACTGATAGGACATGATGCTGCTTTAGTGCTTTAGGGCATCAGTTTCTCACCAGCTCTTGATAGTTTTACACTATTCACTCTTTCTCCAGTCAGATTCTATATAATTTCAACTTAATTACATTTATTTTTACTGACACCAGAGATTGTATGCCATCATATTTCTTTTTGATTTTTTGCTAAATATTAATTTACAGTGATGTGAGACTTTGGGCGTGTTCCTATCTCATACATCAGTTTTTCTAGCATGCTGTGAAAAATGTCACTGTATTTTTCATTAAGCAGAAGCAAATAAACCATTCATCTCCAAAATGGGACAATACAGATGGCATGCTGGAGTTCTGGGTGAACCGTCAATTTCCAGATCAAATTTACCTAGTTAAAAAAAAAAAAAAAGGCTTACTGGCCATCCACCACATAAATGTCATGTGGACTCTGGGATAAGGTAGGTTCTTTCTGCATGACAGAAGGAAGGCCACAACAGGAACATCTTTAAGAATTTCGTCCATGCATTATCTGCATTCAAAGTCTGCTTCCTTTCTGTGAAACACTGACAGAAGGATAATGTACAAAATTTTGTTTTAGTCACTGTTACCAACAAGTAAGATGACACTTACCTGGGGCTGGGTAAAGTATTGTTCTCTGTGGTCAACTTTCCTAATCACAGCTACACTGTAAAATAAGTTATATTCCAAGTCTTTTTTTAAAGACCTGAGTGACACAAAAAGTTTAGGATTACGGTGTACAAATAAGATAGGGTGTTCTTTGAAAGCTTCCAAAGACAACATCATTTTTCACAGCTAAAGATCTGACTCTGCTTCTTTCCTACACTGAATGGAAAACAGAGATTAAGTATTCTAAAAAAGGTATGAAAAAGAACTATATGGCCATGCAATTACTATATATGCACAGATGTAAATGCACTTATCTGAGCAGATGTAAAAGCTACTAAAATAAAGAGCAGAAACAAAGAGGTAAGCATCTTACCCATGCCAAATATTGCTATAAAGAAGTATAGAATATAACACCAATGAGCAATGACTGCAAATTAGGCAAAACATATGGAAGCATATAAAACACAGCTCCCTTCTCTTCCTTAGTAGCTGGTTATTTCCAGCTTCAGAGTGGCTGATATTTCTGCACCAATGAGCCTCATTCCAAAATAATCTGAATCTTGAGGCCACAACAGATACCACTCAGCTCAGCACTCTGGGCTGAAAGGAAGAGTGCCAGCAAGAGACCACAGATGGGAGATGGCATCAGTTCCTTGGGAGTTCTACCTCGTGCTGCATGCCATGGGGTCCCAGGATGAGCTGGCAGTGCCCATCTCAGCACACTCTTGCTGGCTTGCTTCCCCTCTGTCACTCTTGTTCGGGATTTGGATTACCTAGGAGCCTCCATGGTGGCACAGCCTTGTGCCAGCCTCATGGCACATACCACCGGGACCCCACTGCCTTGGACAGTCTGCAGTGTGCATGCCATATTTAATCTACCTCTGTGCTAGATCATAGGACCAGGGCTTCAGAAGTCCTCTTCCTCTGCTTCTTCCCTATTGATCTGCAGTTTGATTTTCAGTGAATTTTTTGCCTTCCGTATCCTCCCATTTCCAAGGTGAACAAAGAAAATACAGATAGCAAGCTGTTTTCTTGACAGTAGGCATACATTTTGCACTTGATCATCCATTGCATAAGAATCCCCAAGAATCAACTTTCTAAAGAGAGACAATGAAATTCGTTGGCTGTTGCCTTAAGAGCTGGATAGGAAAATATGACTGATGGATTCTCTCAGGTGTAGTCAGTGGAGTAAACAGAATATACAGAGCCGAGCAACAGGCATGTAGTTGTAGACATGCCTTTCACGTGACACATTTCTTTGCCACTCTGGTGACTGGTAATTACTAAAGCATACACAAACAAATATGGGGAAATATGTGTGTGCTTAAACATCTCACATTATGTTATGGTTCTTTGTACTAAGAAACAATAGCCCCACAGTATAGTTTATTACTGTAAAAACAGAAAGATACAATTTGAAAACATAACATTATCTGCAATTAAAAAAAAAACACCTGGACTGAAAGAAAAATAAAAATTTGTCCTGTAATTGGATTAGATGCCTTAATCACTGTCAATCATGCCATGGCTGCATATGTTCTACATGGATTAGCTAGAACTTACTCTCACATGAATTAGCTGAAAGATTACATAAATGTTAATGACTTATTTTTCTGTAAATATGTTTGAATTTATGTGTCCTGGTTAAATTGAGAAGTTACATATGGAAAATATTTTCATATTTAATATTGGAATTATTGTTCAGTTATATCATCTTTCGCATTATGCGTACGCTTCATCAAAAGTAGCTTTAAAATATCTAGTATTTATTCATGGTCCATTTTCACACAGCTATTACACAGCTAATGATAGGTAAGAGCAATTATTTCCCAAATTTTGTATTAGATGTGACATCTAAAAATATTTTTTCAGGAATAATTTTTTATTCAGAATTATTACTACTCTTTTGTTTATATAAGACTCATTTTGGCTTGCTAAAGGGAACTTCTAAAAAGTTATGATTTATGCTAACATTTTAAAACAAATTCTGGCCACTGCAGATTCTAAATATTCATATTCATAATAACTGACTGATGTATCTCTACTACAAGAATACTTGGTCTCTCATCAGTTCCAGGGTTTTCTTGAGGATAAATGCCCCAAAGAAATAGTTAAAATCATAATAGCTGAGACTGAAGATCAAATTAACAAATAAAATCCAGGAATAATACCATAATAAAAACAAATTATTTTACAAAAGCTTTATGAAAATATGTTCTTTTAAAAGGACATTTCATATTTTGCAGAACACTTCTTATAAGATCAAACTGAATCCTCAGCAGAACATCAGCTGTTTCCAAGACATAGATAAAATACACAAAGCAAAACAATATACAATGTGTCATCCTTTCTGAAAGTCTTGGTCTATTAATCACAATTCTTGGTATTTCCCACCACTGCCAGCTTCTTTTAATCAACTGCTTCATACTCATTCTGGTAATTGCTTGTTATCCATTTCCACACCACTGGCTTATTCATTATTTCCAGAAAAACAGTACAGATCGCATTTTATGAAAAATATTTGTATATAGCATATAAAATAATTTTTTTAGTTGTAATGGAGTTTGATTGCAGCTTAATTCAAATTCAAATAATACATTAGAATTTTCCTTTTAAAATTCATTTCAATCAAGTGGATTATCTTTTTCACTGTGATTTTAAAGAAATATAGAACTAAAAATGCTGTAATTGAAAAATATTGAAAAACATAACTTCACGAAGAAAAATTTCATGTAAGATCAGAAAACAGTGTGATAGAAATCTCTTCCTCTTACAGTACCCATTCCCAAGTTTTTGTTTGTCTAGAACAAAAATAAACTTTAGAATTACTCAAGTGTAAAAATAGCTACAAATTGTAGGCAGAATTAATTTCATAATATTTAATATCCTATTAAAAATACTAATTTCTAAAAATAACTGTAAATTTCTAAAAAATAAGGTATTGTCAATAATAAAAGAAATAAGGGATTTCTTCTTTAAGGGGAAGCTTCTGTTGTTGCTAAAAAATAAATGTATAGTTACCTCTTCTAAATCAGAAATCTTAAAAGTAGAATGTTGTTTTCATGAACACAAAAGATTAAACATGTTTAAAGGTTGTTATGAAAAGAAAAAATCTTATCTTTAAATTTTCTTTTTTATTATTTAGAACTATTCTAAAATGTATATTGTTTAAAACATCTTCACTACAAACAAATGAAGTGGATTTTATATTTTCAAAGAACCTGGTTCTTTGAGGTAAGTCAGTAAGTCATTTCAGTCTATACAACAAATTATTTATAATATCGTCCATTTTAGCTGGTGTTTGTGTTTAATCATGTTTAGAAATTTCTTCCTGAAATTACTTAACTTGTATATAAAGAAAATTGAGAAAATTGGTTTAGGTAATTTTAGATATTTGTATAGCTTCTTTAACTCTGTACTTTGAGAGACAGAGTAGTTTGATTACCTGATCTTCAGATGGAGAGAAAGAAAAAAATAGTCACATCATTTTTTGAAAAAGTCCCTGGAAAAAAATCTGAGGAGCATATAAAGCCACAGTAAGTGTGTGGCACCCTTATGTTATGAATTCATTCAGTGTGACAGCATGAGCATATAATCTTCCATGGCAATCTCTACTGACATCAGCACACAGAAAGGCACATAAAACGTTTTTAAAGTACAGAACTGTTACATATACTCCCCCAAAATTCTGGGGAAAATTGAGATGAAAGTTAACAGAGCCCGACTGGAGTTTAAAGATCCAGACATCTTCAGGGGGAGACAGCAACCAACGTTTCACTTCTTCCTTCCAAATGTGAAGCCTACTGCTTGTAAAGTTAGACAGTTAATGCCTCTGGAACCTGAAGAGGGGTTTGTGTACCAAGCTTATTACAACTGACTAAATATTAGGGAAAGGAAGAGGGGAGGGGGAAAGGGAAGGTAAAAGAGAAAGGGGAAAGGAAAGGAAAGGAAAGGAAAGGAAAGGAAAGGAAAGGAAAGGAAAGGAAAGGAAAGGAAAGGAAAGGCATTTAGGAAAGGCATTTAAGAAATGCTTGCATGTTATGAAACAAAAATAATGAAGGGAGGTAGTGTATGTACATATGAATGATGTGATATGATTTTTCATGTCTTTTAAAAAGAAATACTTCAAATGTGTATTTGAATCTATGACACTTTCACATTTAAAGGTTATGGGGTTTGCCATTAACTTCAGAATATTTTTCTGATAAATCATGGACTGCAGAAGTTGATGAAGAATTTCTGTGATTTAACCTAACATACATTATGAGCAAAAATTATGTTCTTGCAAAGTATGCATGATCTCCTACAAACACTCACATGCCACTAGCCTTTTCCTTGAATCTGTGAGTAGTACCAGCTCCCTCTTTTCTTCAGGGGAAATAAGGCGTCTCCCTGTTGCCCTCAGCCAGTTTCCTCTCGCTGCCTCACCTAGGTGTTGCTTCTAAACCTCTCAGAACAGGAAGGGCATGTGGAATTGCTGGAGTTAGTTTTGAAGCAAGGAAATCAAATTTTATCTGAGCTATAGGATTTCATATATACTGGAGAGCATTGTGAGCCCAGATAATTATATGCTTCTTTCTTATATGAATTATTTTCATTTGTACAGCATTATGTAATTATTTTCAGTTATTCTAAATCAGTGTATAATGCCAAGTCCTAGGCATACACTTCCTGAGTTATAAACCCACTTAGTAAAATTATGCTTCCCATTGTATATGAGGATTTGGATCCACTCCCTCCCAGTTAAACCACTGTAAGAGGTGGCTCTGGAGCTGGACCAAAGTCATTCTTGAGATCCAGAAGAGCGTGTGCTGGAGGGTACCAGCTGGGAAAACTGGGAATTAGGCTGTGTGTTTTTTCCCATGGAGACAGAGTAGATAGGTATCTGCTTTGTGATTATGTTTTTTTCCTGTGGTGAATTTCAGTATTTGTAGGAATTGGGTTCATAGAAAACATTCTCTGTATCGGAGAACGGGCTGCCTGCGCACCCAGCTCTTCCGCACACCGTGCCCTCCTCTCCCGGCTGCCTTGTGCATCTCCAGCTGCAATCCTGTTGGAGCAAAAACTTCGCTATGTGTGTGTATGCTTGGGGGGGGGAATTCTTCAGCAACGAAGTTTCTTGATGCTTCCCGAAAGCATTCATTGGCGCTTACTTCCTGCCAGACCTCTGCGCTGTGAACGGAAAGTTGGGGGGGGGATAAAAAAGAAAAAAAAAAAGAAAAGGAAAAAAAAGAGAGAGAGCAAAANAAAAAAACAAAAAAAAAACCAAAAAAAAAAAAAAAAAAAAAAAAAAAAAAAAAAAAAAAAAAACAAAAAAAACCCCCCGGTTTTTTGAAAAAAAAAAAAAAAAAAAAAAAAAAAAAAAAAAAGGTTATTTCCCAGGATGGGGGTGGGAGAAAAAAAAAAATCCGAAGACCCAAAAGGGTTATTTCCCAGCGCCTTGCCCGCTGAGCTCTAGGAATGAGTCAGGGCTCTCTCTCAGTGCTGCCGCAGCCGGCGGAGCCCGCGCCCGAGCAGCGCCGAGCGCGGCGGGGCCGGGCCGGGCCGGGCCCTGCCGGGACCCCCCGGGGCGCTCGCCCCAGGCCGTGCCTGGCCGCGGCGCTCGCGGCGACCCTTGCGGTATGCGGCTGCCTTTGGCAGGGGCACAT
>VXAU01005068.1:359390-499732 GCA_013399695.1 Formicarius rufipectus | reverse complement strand
GGCGGGGGTGTCCCCGCTCGGGGGAGGGCGGGGGTCCTCCCAGGCGTCCCGCGCTCGGTGTCGCCCGGTGATGCTGCATGCGAGGGTCGCGGGGGTGTGGCGGTGCGGTGGTAGCTGTGGTGGTGGGAACTGACGCCGGCGAGGCAGGGAGCCGCCTCTGGCTGCAGCCGGGGCGAAGGGATGAGCAGTGGGCACAGGTTTCTTTGAGTGTGCTCTACTAATCTGCAGCTAGAGTGTAAGATCAGCATAAGTGTGCGGAATACCCCTGGCTTTGTGCGTGGATTCCACTTAGAGGATCCCCGACTGAGCTATCTGGAGGTCTTTAATCCTAGCGTGGTAAAAATGCAGTGTGGGAAAGAGCTACCGTCCTGGTCACTGTATCCCTATATTAAACACTGGAGGGAATTGATGTGGAGCTTTGTGAAGGGAGAGGATTTGCCCGGTCCTGTAGAAAGGGAATGAAACTGAATGCAGAAGGAAGTGCTTCTGCTCCCCAGCCTCATGCACTTCACAGCAGAGCATGCGGTTCCTGAGGATATCTTTCATCATACTGCTTTGCAGGGCACCGTCGGTGACACATACAGCAGTAGCAGTATCCACAGCCCAAACCCTTGCTTGTTGATAAGTTTGCTAGAAGGCACATTTCTGAGTCTGCCTCAGCACACAATGCTCCGTAGTGTGTCATTGTCATTTCAATATGTACTATTTCTCCTTCTCACAGGCACTTTGAGGCAGGACCTTATTTCTTTCAGTGTGTTCGTGATGTGTTCATGAAGGGCTTAGCACAGGAGAGAGTAGTCCAAGGCAGAAACCTCCCAATGCTATTATTTAAAAGCAAGTGACAGTAATGCAGCATGGGATATATTTCCAAGACTCTGCCATGTGCAATGGAGAAACCTTTAAGTCTTGCAATCCTGACATAAATTCCTAAGGACGTAACTTCCTCTCACACGTGCATAGCTATCTCTGCCATCCCCATCACCCATGTCTCCACAGGGTCATCATATCTAGCCTGTTTCTCAGTAAAACCTCTCAGCACACTGTTGCTCTGTAGCCATGTGCATAGCCTCCTGTGCAGACTGTGATAACTTCTTAGTGTTGTATCAGCCACGCAGGGACGTTGATAGCTATGTCACCCACGTGGCTCACATCCTCCTTTCCACCATGCTTTTGTTTTGCATGTAGCTCTCCACTGTATTAGCTTAATTTTCTGAGTTTTTGAACAATGCAAAGTAATGAAGTAATCTAAACTCACTTTTCTTGCTTGGTTCTCCAGATCTAACTGGCTTTACACAGGCAATGCTCCCAAAGACTGTGTGATAATTCCTGGTGGCACATTGGAGCCTGTACTGAAAGGAACAAGAGCAGGGGGGCAAGGGTTCCTACTGCCCCTCTGGCAGAGGTACCAAGTGCGTGGCCTGTCTGCAACGCAAGCCAAGTAGTAGTTTTCACAAAGTAACCAAGACTGAGAGCCGCCTCAAGGCACTTGGAACTCGGGAGGAAGAAGAGTGGTGCCAGCATGGATAAGGACAGCACAAACCTGGCTGACCAGCAGTATGAATGTGTGGCCGAGATTGGGGAAGGAGCCTATGGAAAGGTGTTCAAAGCCCGAGACTTGAAGAATGGAGGTCGCTTTGTTGCGCTGAAGCGGGTACGCGTGCAGACCAGTGAGGAGGGAATGCCACTGTCTACCATCCGAGAGGTGGCAGTTTTGAGGCACCTGGAGACATTCGAACATCCCAACGTGGTCAGGTGAGGACGTGGGACAGGTGTCCTGATCAGTGGGGTCCTGGGTTTAATATGTGAATTGGGCAAGCAAGAGTTTGGGAATATAAATGGAATGGACACTAATTTGGGTTTGTGGCTGAAGTGAGCACTAACTGTGTACACGAAGTGTGGTTTGAGGTTTCAACAGGCCACAGTGCTGCCTGCCAGACCTCACCTCATCTCTGTGCATTGCCTCCCACACACACAAACACCCATCTCCAGAGGCATAGGTGTGTGACTTAAGTGTTGGAATGGATGGGCAAGGAGCCATATGTACATTATTTCCTCGGGCATAAGAGAGAATGAAAAAAAACCTACCTGGTTTTGTCTGAACTATTAGTACTGCCAACTGGAGCTGATTTTTAGTAGCTGATTATAGTAATGCAGAAGTAAGAGCAATAGCAGAATGTATGTTCTACCTTTTTAGTTGCTTTTATAGAGATCTGTATATTACCGTGTGAAGAAACAGCTCAAGACTTCAGGCTTTGCAGGCAGCCTTGTGGTTGAGTACTGTTTGACTGGTACTAGTTTCACCATGTGCTGCAGATTGTGCTACCAAGAATGCAACAGTACAGATGTCAGACCTTGCTTGCAAAATGGTGGCAGTGGCCCCACCGTGTTCCTTCTGTATTACGAGTTCCCTAAGTCCTGCATAAATGACGCGTGTTCTCAATGATAAGTCTAGCCCTACTGTAACCGCTTAGATTTTTCATAGCTGGAAACCTTCAGCAGCCCATGAGTATCTGTTATTAATACTGTGATCTTTGAGAATCAAGGTTCACTTTGCAGATACCCAGATATGCAGTGATTTGAAACTGGTCAGCATCTTGCTGATGGTGCTGTATTAGCATGAGTATTTCCTGTTCTTTATTTACATTATTGTATGCTTATATTGAATAGCAAAAGAAAAACATTTTATACTTCACTAACACCAAGACTCAGTCCTAGACAAATAAGCACTGATGTTAGAGGTGACCTTCAAAATGCCTTGCACCTGTAATAATCCTTTTTATAGGGTCTCAGATGTGGGGTGTTTTATTAGATGCAAGAGGAAGGATGAGACAGAGAAAAATACTTAAAATACAAAAGTCAATAGCTAGAGGTAAATTGATTTTTGTTCATTTCAAGGCAGCATAATGAAACAGTCTTACTTATGTCAAAACTGAATGGGCAAAGTGTTTGTATTCTGAAATACTGATAATGGAGTGCATGTCCTCAGCCTCACTTCAGTAAGCAATGGGATACAGGCTGCAGCTCACACTTCCACTGCTAATCAAGCAAAGGCACAGTTTGATTAATAATCATTATTTTGGCTGGCACCTAGTAAATGCCAGAGACTTAGTAAATGAATTTCAGAAATGGAGGTATCTTTGTGTGGACAACGTGTGTTTGGTCACCAAATCAAGGGCCTCAGTTTATAGAGGAGTGCACACAAAGCTCTTGGCAGTAGGGATAACTGTGAGTTCTCAAAATCTCTGAAATCCAGCCCATTAATTTATGAGGGTAAATGAGGATTTAGTTGTCCAGGTTTAGACGTTTACACATTGAAAATTTTAAACCTTGTTTGGGAATAATTGAACATAACAATACTTGCGAATTTTTCTGCCATTGAGGTCTTTCTGTATGAAGTAAAAGATTATTTTTTAAGAGCTTTCTAATCTTGAATTCAGCAAAATCATGGAAATAAATTCTTGTTTTCTGAAGAGCTGTCTGATGAACTGAGTATGCAGGTGCAGGCTTCTTTGGCTTGGTTTAAGTGCAGTTGAATCTTGACAGGCAGTTGCATAAATACATTGAAGCTTCAAATATTTTTACATGCTTGAATTAAAAGTAATTGTCTGCAAAGCAGTATTACAACCAGCAGTATGAGAATGTAATTTCAGTATAAAAATCTCTGAAAGTGTGTTTCAAGTCCTCAGAGCAGTGTTGTGAAGACTGTACCTTTTGCCATAAGCAGCATTTCAGACTCAAGGGATCTGTGATGTATCAGGGTTCCTGTGACCTTGGCTGCACACCTTTTTCTACAAATAGGGAGGGGAAGATAAGCAATTTCAAACACTATCTCGTGTAAAATGTGAGGAATGCTATTCAAAAAATCACCTTTTTTGTGCATGTTTTTAATCTGTAGAGCAAATTAAACTATAAGGAGCCCTTTGGAATGACTGATATAATATCCTTAAAATAGAAAAATTATTTGAAAATATTTGAATGGCCCAGTTCTGTTCCAAAATACAGTAGAAGAGTATGCAACTTACTGAAATTAAACATCTATTTTTTTTTATTATTGAAATACACTCAGAAAAGGAAATACTGTAAAAGAATATCTGCAATTTTAAGCTGCTGACCTAACTCTTCTTAATTATTAAACATACTGTGGTCAAAAAAATGTTCATTGTTTGGGCACGCATTCTGGAAACTGCTATCATGGCCAGTCTTCTAAACAAAAACAATGCCAAATGCATTGTCTACATGGTGGATTAAAATGTACATTGTTTTCAGAGCACTGGGATAACAACACAAATATTTAACATCAAATATTTTTGATTTTGAGAGCACGTCTAGACTTTTTTCTGAGTATTACAGGTAACTAGCCTGAGAGAACTAAACTGGAACTGCAAATATGTTTTATCTGTTGCCTCTGCCCTGCTGTGGTACTTTGACATCAGCTGATGGCAATGGCAGGATGATGCTAGGCTGAGGGTCATGCTCAACCCAAATGGTATGTGTGGGCGCAGCAAGTACAGTGAGGAGCTCAGCAGCTTCTCTGTCGCCATAAAGTGGTGTTAAACATGAAGAACAGCTTTGGAAAGAAAGCCCCAGTGCTACCATGCAGAGGTAAAGCTCCATGGTTTTATTGGTCATCGAACCAGGATTCAGGACCAGCATTGCTACTACAGCCCAGGTTTGTCATAGCGGTTGTGGTTTCACGTCCTCTAAGAAATGGTTGGAGCCAAAACTGGTTTACAGTGCTTGGCATTAGGGCTGGAAGAGAATTTTCACCACAAAGTTGAAATGTCTAAATAGCAGAGAATAATTTTAAACATAATATTTATCCTATTTTTCCATGCTACTGCCTGCTAATTATGGGACTTTGTTTCATGTTTCACTCCAAGTCTATAATTTCCATATTTGTGCCATGAAGGGATGCATTTTTTGCAGCACAATTACCTTCACAGTGATAGATAATGAAATTAGATAGGATTTCACCACAGAATAAAGCAAAAATGTTGCAAGAAAAAATCAAAAGGAAATAAAATCTTCAGTAAAAAAGTGGTGCTAGTGGAAAACTGAATTATAATGGAAGTGAGGCCTGAGGGATTGATCTAAAATTTTACAAGACTGTCAAGAATAACATATAGAAAGGCACAGGAAAAGTGCAATTAAAAGGATAATTGCTATGTGCTTAAAATCCTCTCCTGTTCACATTTACTCTTTGCAGAGAGTTCCTCTCTACCAGGACACCTTATTCTATTTATCTTTGCAAAACAATGTAAAAATAGAATCTTCAAAAGTAAATCTTTCCGTGAATTCCTCTAAAATTAGGTATGTCATAGACTTGGAAAAGTCCCTTGTAACTGTTAGGATGATTAAGATGCTCCTCTAGCTCACCTTTCAAATCATAAGATGTAATGCTTTACTAAAACTTTACTATATACAGTAGGTAAATCTGGCAAAAGTTGGTCCAGGACTTGTGTAGCTTAGTGCTGTTCTGTTTGGGAAAATGAAATATGTGTAGATAACAAACAGACTTTGCCAGGAGTATATGACACATTTAGACTGAGGAAACTCTTGTGTGTAAAACTAGGAATATTCCCTGATGCAATATATCTGTAAAAATTCTTGTGATAATAATGCTAAATTCAGCTATGACTTGCATTCATTTAATCTCTCTGCTGCTGGTAATCAGATGAATAAATTTCCCCTAATCTTCATCATCCATCCAGTAGTGAATTTGCACTCTGGGAAGGTGATATACAAGACAGATAACTGTAATTCTTGCCATGCTTGTTTTCTGTCATATTTATATTTAACAGTTTTAGTAGCACTCAACCTTGAGCAGATAGAACAAAGGTGCAAAGCTGTATGTTTTTGCTCCCTGTTTTGTAATGTTTTTATAAATACAACTTTTTTAGTATTTTCATGAGTTAGTAAATCTTCAATTTTAAAATAACCTGAATTATATTGAATATGACCTATTACAATATAATCTGGCCTATTATTTCAGTGGTGTCAGAAATCTTGCCATTCAAAATGATCATAACAATGTAAGAAGGAATTAAAAAAAAAATCTTAATTCTCACTTTTCTCTTAAGTTGCAAAATAGATGCCCCAGCTAATGGACTTACCTTCAACAGACTGATCCACCTAGTTGGAATTCTATTTCTTATTCTTTTTGCTATACAAGTGAGTGAAGGGGGGACACAGTAGTTATGAGTATTTGCACGGTTATGCCATGTGTCAAGTTTTTATGGTATTTTCTATCTATTGAACTATAAATGACACTGTAAACTGCCCTCTGAGCTACAGCAGTACTGCCATGCTGCTTATTCCTTGCTTTTGCAGTCCTGTGGTCCATGCTATTATCTCTTGGTTTACACTTGAGTGTTTGATAGAGCCCATCAACTGATTCCCTTGGCAAGGCAATCTGAGTGTGGGTGACAGTCTTGGGCATTCATCACTCCTCCATCCCCGTGTGTCTTGACATAAAAAGCAGCACTTGCTTGACCTTGCTCAGAGGTCCTGGAAGTGTATAACTGTCTTGCTGTTTAAAATTTCTGTATACTTAGGTGTCTTTATAAATGCCTTAACATTCCTTGCCTAACCTGATGGAACATTCAGAACATCTCTGTAGCTAACCTTTTAAAACACAGTTTGAATATGTAGTTGTTTTGCTTTTTTCTGTTTGTTAAACTGAAATGATGGGGAAACATACAGAGGGAAAAAAATTCAAAAGGCAGTAGCTAATTTTATTGCTCTTTCCATTTTGTGGTGATGCTGATGTTAGCTTCTGGGATTATTACTGTACTGTTAATAAGTTTAAAGGACAATCTTCTCAAAATCATTGAGATGTTCCATCCCGTCAAGTGAAACATTTCTATTTTAGGGGGTGTTTGTCTCTAGTGAATTTTGCTTCCTTCCTTACTTCCTTTTTTTGCCAAGCTAATGTTAAACTTCTAGTGTGTGAGGTCATTCTTGCACATCAGCAGTGTGCTGTATTGTGTGATACAATTTATTTTTGTGTAGCACCACTCATATGGCATCTGGCAGGCCCCAGAAGACAAAGAAATGGTGACCTCTACATTGCTAGCTGCAGGGATTGACTTGCACACAGAGAGTAAAATAAGATGCAGGGAGGGAGTGAAGCAGAAATTGAACTTGACACTTGCCAAGTATTAGTGTGGCAGATGAATTGCAGCTGAGGTAGGAATGGTGGATGAGTAATGGGAAGGAAAAACTGAATGAGCTTCAGAGTCAGTTTTAATCTTAAGACAAACAGGATGGTCTTCAAGGCAGATGTGAAGATGGGAAGTGCCTTGTCGGGAGAGATCCATTTTCAGACTGCAGATAAGCGGTGGTCAGAGGAAAAAGGAGACAGTCCCTGCACTGACTAAGCACTGTGAGAAGGGACACTGCAAAGGTCTTGGGGAGAGAGGGACTGCCTGCCTGGAAATACAGCTTCTCTGATGGCTGGAGGGCAAAGGGGAATGATGTGGTTGCTACTGAATATGGTTTGATGGTAGGTAGGACTTGGAGAAATTCTCTAAGTCGGAACATTGAGCACAGGAGTGCTGGCCTGTCATCAGCTGCTTGCCCCCTTGAAATACACAGAATGAGTATGTGCAGAGAAAATAAGTGATATTCTTCCTGTCTATATGAATTGTTTATTAGTTATGGATGTGATGATTTAGTTTGAATAGATGATCTGCCAGAAACAGGACAAGATAAGGACATGTCAGGAAGGAAGGGTTGAATACAGAGCGGACTTCTGAGCCTTAGGAAATTCAGTTTCTGGAGTGAGTACAAGAGCCTTTTAAAAAGTATTTTATCTTATTCTGAATCTAAGCTTTTTACAAAAAACATGTTTCCAGTCTTTGTGTGATTAAATGTTAGTCATTTTAGATTATATCCAGTGGTCCCTGCCTTCTTTAAATCTGTGGATGTTTTCCTGAAGAAATCTAATCTTGTGGATCTTGTGCAGAATGGAAAACCAACTCATTTCTCCATTGCCATTGCTGGTGGCAGGCTGTGACTGCCTGGGGAGGTATCAGCATCCTCAGGGTTAATGCAGTGGTATCCAGTATTCAGGACTGACCCTTGAAAAGGACAGGAGTGGATGGTCCACACTCACAAACAGGGACCAGGGTAGATTCACTGGGACTTTTCAGTTTGCTTTATGGTACCTACCTCTGGCTGAAGTCTGGAACAAAGCAGGGGGGAGAATAGTTCTTGTTTTGCAAGTGTTCAAAAGAGAGTTTGCTGGAGCCGGAGGCTGTGATTTAGCAAAGCACTAAGTGAGTCACTCAGGTACACTCAGTGGGATTTAAACCATTGTTTGAAGCTTAGCACAGTGCATTATCAAATAAGAAGAGCTATGATATGAAGAATGCACTGAATTTTAAGACCTTTCTCAGAATAGAGTTCAGAGACAATAGGCATCAGAATATGAATCACAGATACTGATTCTTATTCATTTATTAGATTAAAACCTTATTTCTAGAGAACATTTCTATTAAAAGTTAAAATAAATCACGCAGGATAAGAATACAACTATCCTGATAGAGCAGTAATATGAATTTGACATCAAGAGTGATTATTTGTCTTTGTAGTAATTTCTGGGTGATGTAATTTAGTTCTGACATTTTAAGATTATTTTATGAGGTTTCATAACAATAAAGTAGAAGTTGCTCTTCATTCCTAAATTTTGCTGTATATGGAAGATTTGGGTTTCACTCTTGGTATGAAGTCTAGTTTTTTTCCAGTTTTGCTGAACAAGTTGATTCTTAGTGATGTAAGAAATTATCAAAAGATAACTGTGCCCAAGATATATAACTAAGTTGCGGTGTTGTGTTTTTTTTTTTTTTCTTTTAAGAAGAGAGGGAATTTCTCTACCTATACCTTTTCTTCGTATCTTTTTGTATTCTGAAAAATACTTCAAGTTACAGTTATACCTTTAAAATATAAAGCATTTGTATTTAATAAGTAAACTCCTTCAGAATTTTCCAAGGAGTGATTTTTTCCACTGTGTGCTTTGACATTTTCCATTTGGGAAGCTTTTGATGAGGTGGTCATCAAAGAGTGGAAAAGTGTCGGTTGATTTCTGAATTGTTTCAGAATACCTCATTGCATCCAAATTATCGTATTCATTTTCCTATTTATTTATTTACCTGTCACCTTTGAAAATTTGTCCCATCATTAGAAAATAAAGGAAATACTCTGCTAAACAGTCCCTTTAAAATCAGACCTTAAAATTCTAACAACAGTTTTCCATATGTTACTTTAGATGTCTTTTTAGGGGGTTAGGAAAAGATTGGTTTCTAGTCATGGAAGTTTCCCACATGATTTTATCACCAGGTGGTTTCACACACCTAAAACACAGGCTGTGCCAGTTTGCTGATATTGGTAGAGTTGCCCTGTGGTGGGCTTCCTGTGACATACCTAGCAAGCAATCTACAAACCTAGCAAAAAGTTCCACACTGTTTTAGAAGGGTTCATACAAGTACTGACTGCTTATCACTCTGGATTGTCATTAACAGGTGACTGATCTTCTCTTACTAAAAGAAAATAAAAAAATAACTCAGACATTATTTCACCTCTGCAGGAATTCCCCATATTTAATGACTGAAAACGCAGTGCAGATGAATCATTCTGAGTTTAAGTGAAACCTGTTGAGTTTGGACTTTTGAAACATTAGTCAGTTCAGAATGTTACATATTTTGATAGAAACAGAGAAACCAAGTGAGAAATAGAATGGAAAAGCCTGTGTCATTTTTTTTACTCTCTTTTATGTGAAATTTTGGCTAGTCTTTTAATATGTATTTGAAGTGTGATCACCGTGATAAATTGCTGTTTAACAATGCTAGAGAATTCGCTTCTCCCTGAAATCAATTAATTATAAACTGGAAATTTTAGTACTTAGTTCAGTGTTTCTTCAGTTAGCATATTTCTAGGAGCTTTCTGTGATCGTAATTCCTAGCTGCACTGGTGCTTTTGTTTCTCCTAATCTGTGGAGCCAGGGCTCTACTGTAAGGATAGAATTCTATCACTTTTTTTTTTTTTTCCACATTTGATGTGGTATTTTGCATACAGCTGCAGAGTAGACAGTTACCTTTGAAAAGAACATTTGGCTGGTTTAATTTGATTAGAGCAAACCACCTCAATCATTACTGAACTAAGACCGTTTTCATTTTAACTTGGCAGTAGGAGTTGGGAATGTACTGACTGTGCTTAGATGGTTGGGGGAGGACTTGTTTGGATGCCCAGCTACCACTGAAGTGAAACAACCTTAGAGAACCTTGCTCACTCTGCTCTTTCCCCATAAAAATTGGAGGGCTGTAAAGCCATTGAATGTCACATTTAACTTTCTCTTATTATGACAAGGAATTGGACTCCTTGTGAGTGTTTCTACAAAAAAAAAATTGGAAATGCTTAATGCATAGAAATACAGAATCATGCAATTTTTAAAAACACTATTATATTAAAAACATATATAGGATGTGAAAGTCTTTTATTTACAATTAACGTGCGTAACAACAGCATTTTCAATAAAGTTATTATAAAATCCAACATGTAAGGAGAAATGTGGGATTCTCATAGATACATTATATCAATGTTAAAACTGCATCCCTTTTGGTAGTCTTAATGAGTTCTCTACATTCTGTCATTCTCTTGAATTTTGTCTTTCTACCCCTTTCCTCAACATACAAATATATTGTGTGCCTTTTTTTTGTTGCATATTAAAGATGAAATAAGATACTTCAGATTTACAGTATTATGTGTTGTATATTTTATTTGATTTTTAGTTTTCCTCACTGGTAATAACATAATTTTCCTAGAAAAGCTCTTGTGGCCATCTAGAATATAAATGTGTCTCATAATAAATGACAGTCCTTCACTAAATTAGAGTCAGCTAGTATTCTCTAGAAAATATGATTGTGATCTCTGAGTGTTCCAGTTTTGCAGTAGTGGATTATCATATGTGCAATATTTCAACCAGAAAAATACAGCTGAAGGAAGAGCTTTTGCTTCTTCTTGTATTATGTTCTGAAAAGCAATGTGCATAGTTAACTGATCATCTGTGTGAGCACTTGCTACTGATGGCAAAATTGCACACATGTCTTCCAACTAATCCAATAATCCAGTTGCAAATTTAAGCCTTGAGTTTCTGCTGGTGAATTTAGAGTCTGTAGAGCTACACTGATTCAAACAACTCTAGTTGTTCAAATCATAAAGCCCTGATGTTAAGATGAACAAAAACGCAGTAGGACAGGCAGACTGTGCAGAGGTGTGCCATCAGGCATGTACATTTGGAACTTCACCATTTAGATTTTTGATGCTGCAACTGTTGAGTTTACCAAACTGGGCTACAAAAATAGTATATTCATTTGGTGTTTTTCCACTGATGAAGACTCAGAGTTTCTGGTGACCTGTTTCACTCCTTCTAATTACACTCCCTTTTAGCACAACAAATAATTCCTCTCTAACTTAGTATGTATCCTCTGAAATACTCTATGTCTATCTCCGTGTTTTCACGTAAGCATTTTGTACAGTTCTGTGCTTACTCTCAAACTCCTGGTTGCATCACAAACACAATCATTTCAGTGCTGGGTACATATCTTTTCTTCAGGTGTAAATGCCTCTACATATAGAGACTTTCTGATTGCTTTACAACACTGGAAGTTTATGTCTAATGTTACTCACTAGCACGTCACTAGAACCTTTATTACTGATTTCCAGGTTCCTTCAGGACAGTAAAAGCTATTGACTTGTATTACTTGCCTCTACTAGGAAGTAGAGATAAAGTGAATCTAGTTTTGCGAACTTTATCTATCAGCATACTTTGTTTGTATTTCTGAACTTTATGACATAACGAATGAGCAGCATCTGCACTTTTAATTAGTGTGTTGTTTATCCCTAGATAACCTTCAAGATTATTGATAGAGATAGGCCTAACCACTGAGCTTTGTGGTTTCCTCGCAGACATCTCTAATCAATTTGTTGCCTTAATGTTTATCTCTCTGCTTTTTATAAAAAGCTGACCAACAAGTTTTTATCAAAGCAGTGATATTCATCTCTGGACAGGTTGGAATCAGTGAGTATAGTCTAAAAATCAGAAATAAATGTCGCATTAAACTTAAAAGATCTGGAATTCTTGTAAGGGCCCAGACAAGTTAGCACTTCTGCAGAACTGAGCACCTGTTTCTCTTCATTGCACAGAATCCCATTCCTCATATTGCCTTTATGTTCATAACAAAATTTAAGACAAAAGAAGTGTTAGCATATTTTCTCTTAAGAACTCAAGGAAGTTTTATTCTTAATTTCATTTGGTCAGATTAAAACATCTTTTACAGAAGTCAGTTATTTGAAAAGCCAGTATTTATGTAGTGAAAAGATGCAAACAGAAATGAGACTGGATCTGAAGATCATGGCAGTACAACATAGTTAGGATTTGCACAGAAGAGACAGGTAATCTGTTTGACTAAAAATGAAAGGTGCTTGTGAGTATAGATAAATTGTAGGCAGGTGAATGACCCTGATAAGAGAGTCTTCTTAGAGGACATTTAAAGTGTATTGCAATATCTCAAATCAATAAGACATCGTGATGTCTGTAAGAAAATACAGTTAAAAGACTGCTTGGTTTGCAGTAGCCCAAAGTTAAGAGTAGACAAGACTATTCTGTAGGAGCAAAGCTGAAGTCATAAAAAGCAAATATAAATCTTCTGCCATCTAGATCACTGAAAGAGTATTGAGCCTGTAAACCTGGAAGAAGCTGTAAAGTCAACTAAGTTTGCTAAGGCAGTAATAAAGGGCAGTTTCAACCACTGTTCATAATAGACAAGGTTTAAGGACAAAATCTACATACAACCATGAATGAAGCAGCTGTTCTGGAGTACAAAAAAGAGAGATCCCTCTCTGCATAACCTGAAGTAACTTGCAAAACTGGATTAAGAAATACTCATAGTCAAGACACACCGTCACAGTGGCCACAATAATTAAATCTGATATCTTTGGGAAAGGGATGGTTCCCAAACTTGATGTAGCAACAACAGGCATTAGAAAAGAGAGATTAAGAAACAAGACATAATCAAAATTCAACAGTCAGGAGGAGTGATATGAAAAGGCTTAGATTTAAAATGATAGGTACTTAGAGAGTTGTAGTGGCATGTTTTGACACTTGGGTCATACACCATTCCCTGGTGTGATGCTCCTTCCAATCACTGGAAATCCCGGCTGCCACTTTGGATCTATAGCCTCTTCCTGATAGATACAGGAGGGCAGTTTAAGAGTATTGGATCTTCAAACACTCTAGAGGAGCAGGGAATGTCAAAGGGAGACACTAGATTTTTTTCATCCTTTTTATGGCTGTGCTCCAGTGTATCTTGGTGGCTTCACTAAAGGTACACATTAGCTGTGCAAAGCAAAATAAAATAGAAATGTAAGATAATTGTGAGCAGACACTTAACTTTAACCAGCTGAATATTAAAAGTATATTCCATCCTAGTCATTTAGTGTCTCCCCATAGTAAATGCAGAGTGAGCATGTGCTTTATGAGAAAAATTCATCCCACTCACCTTCTGTGCCTATCCTGGAGTTGAACAAATTGCTCTCTGGAAATGCCTGCTGCTCTGATTTTGATTCTAGAGAGAGCCCAAGGGAATAAAGCTCAAAAAGCAGACCCATGGTAATCTCATTAAGTTTAACAAGATGATGTGCAAGGTGCTGCACCTGGGTCAGGGCAACCCTCAATATCTACTGGGGAATGAAGAAATCAAGAGCAGCCCTGCTAGGAAGGGCTTGGGGGTGCTGGTGGGTGAGAGGCTGGACATGACCTGGCAGCATGCACTTGCAGACCAGAAAGCCAACCTAGGCTGCATCACCAGCAGGTAAAGGGAAGTGATTCTGGATGTCTGCTCTGGTGAGACTGCCTCCCACCTGGAGTGCTGCATCCAGCTCTGGGGTGCCCAGCACAGTAGTGATATCAACCTGTTGGAGTGAGTCCAGAGGGCTACCAAGTTGATTAGAGGGATGGGCATCACTCTAATGAGGAAAGGCTGAGAGAATTGGGTTCAGTCTGGAAAAGAGAAGGCTTTGGGGAAATGTAATTGCAGCCTTCCAGAAAGGAGCCTGCAAGAAAGGTGAATACTTTACAAAGGCATGTAGCAACAGGAGAAGTAGGAATGAATTCAAACTGAAAGAGAGCAGGTTTAGAGTAGGTATGAGGAAGAAACTCTTTACTGTGAGGGTGGTGAGGTGCTAGAACAGGTTGCCCAGAGAAGTTGTGGCTGCCCCATCCCTTGAAGCATTCAAGCTCAGGTTGTATGGGGCTTTGAGCAACCTGGTCTAATGAAAGGTGTCCCTGTGCATGGCAGGGAGGGTTGGCACTAGGTGATCTTTAAGATCCCTTCCAACCCAAACCATTCTATGATTTAGTGCTGAGTGGCCACCCAGCTGTAGCCTGCTAGAGCTCAGTAAGATTGATGCCAGTCAGTGAAGTTTGAGGGTAGAAAGTGAAAATGCTAACTAGGGAGTTTGTGCAGCAAATAACAGATGTTACAAAATCAAATAGAAATTTATTTTCAGGATAGGGAAACAAAGAGCTAGTATTGAAATCAGAGGGTACTTGAATATGAGAAATTAGATGGAAGAAGGAAGTTTTATAGGGGAATTTTTTTTTTTACAAAAGTCTGTAGTATATGGCTTGTTAAGAGCTTGTACAAGGCAGGTTTTTTTATCAGTTGGTGAAAATTACGTTCTTTTCCTAATAACAGTGTGGGTTTCTGTGAAGTGTACTGACTTCAGACAATCTGCTTCTAGTTTGCATTTGGCATTAAAGTACTAAAGGGAACAGGATGTAGCTAGGATGGGTGGGCATTGCCTGCTTGCCGTGCACTCAATTTTAAGCTTCAGCAGAAGCCATTTTGGTAAAAAATTGTTAATCTTTTACAAGAGGAAAAGTAGCTGAAGATGTGTGTTAGAGGTGGCTACTCATGCAGTCTACAGATAGTTTCAGGCACTGTTCAAAGCTTTCTCATTTGTGGTTTCTCATTTTGTCATTACCCCTCATTCTGCTGTACTGGTCTCATATAGGATTTGTCATTAAGTGAACTAATTATGTCATTGATAAAATTCTGGTGCATATAGTTTCATTGCCTCAAATTAATTTTGAAAAAATTACATAGTTGTGCAATTGCAAATAGTTGGACAAGTCTGTTGTCTATATTCTAGTCTGATTTATCTATGACCTGAGTTCTTGGAAGCTGTGGTGCTATACCTTTATCTATTGGAATAACTTTTTGAGTTGTGGTGGGGTTTTTTTGTTGTTGTGTGGTTTTTTTTTTGGTTTTTTTTGTTTGTTTTTTTTTTCCATTATCTCACAGTGTGTTGACCCCCATTGCTCAGTAATAGCCTTCAAAATTAAAACCAGTCAGTAGTACTAACAGATATTCTACTCCATTGTTTTTAAGGTTGTCTATTGGAGCTAGTTCTTTTATAATTTAATGGGCTTGAAAACAGCTTTGTTCATTATGGAACCATTAAAACAGTATAGTAATAGTAAAGCAAATAGACTGCTCTATTAAGCTTTTTGGATATGCATATTGCATATATAGGTGTGTATATGTGAAAATGAAAACTATGAAAATTTCAAAATATGACTGCATTTATACTAGGAAGTTGAGAATTACTATTGTAACACGGATTAGGATTGTTAGACATTGAGGACTGCAGTGAGTTTATTGCCTGTGCTTTAAAAATGCCTAAACAGTTTTCTTTTTTAAGTTAAGAAATTGAAAGGCGATGAGGGCAAGTCAAAAAAGTCACAAAACCTAATAATTTTTTAAAACTACATGACATTGAAAATTGGAACACAGAACTGAAATGCCATCTCACTCTTAAGTGTAATAAAATAGTAAATTTTGTTGAATGTATTCTGGAAAGAATAAATGAAAATTTTGAATTCTAATGTCAGTGACAAAGAGCCTAGGCAATATTCAAACATAGTAAACATCTACTGGCTTAACCTTGCCGGGGCACAGTCCACTGCAGCAGGCCACTGAACAGGGAAGGTCAGTGTTTAAAAGCAGCAGAACTAATTTTTTTTAATAGATAGCTTTTTTTTTTCCCCCCCTCTTGTATGCAGTACAAACATGTATTTTTAAGGGAATATTTAGGTGATGGGATTATATCTCATTTTAGTATCAACTCTTTTTTTTTTTAACTTCTTGAAATATTGCAAAATGCATGGTCACTTTAACCTTTCTTTGACACATGGAGTTGCCATCCCTTAATTGCATTATTCTGTCAGTTCCAGAACTCAATTGCTCTGTGCTTCAGTCAGTAGTCATGTGCTGTAGATGCTTGTGTGCAGAGGCATTCATGGAAATGAAGACTACCATGTCTTTGGCAAAAAAAGAAAGTTCTACTGAGTATGTTTTTTCCAGTGGACTTGAGAGGGTTGTCAGTCAAATTTTCGTAATCCAGACACAGATTCTCATTTTAGAACATGTGGATGCCTGTTGTGACGTTTGAAAACCAATACATGCCTACATGAAAAGTAGGTAAGGGAAATCATCATTTTGTTGTCTCCTTTACAGGAAGTCACTTCAATTCTGTGATAACTCAGCAGCTGAAGGGACCTTTATAAAACATGTGAACTAAGTCACTTCTAAGTGGAGACAGCTGGGATCTATTTAATAACCTGTGTAAAATGGTAGAGGTCAGCTTCCTGGAATAACTTAGGAGTTTTATTTCATGATTATCATACTGCTTTAGGGACCTGAGGTAACAATAAGGCTCTCAAACTAAATAGTGGTATAAGGAAAAGCTCCAGGGATGGAGTGCTCGTTCTAGCTCTGCATTTTGTGCAGGACAGTGGGAAGCATCTTGTGGCCTGCACAACCTCAATATCAGTGTCTGTTGTGTGGGTGCTTATTTAATGCAAGCTGCTAGTCTCGTGTTTTTCTCTCAGTCTGATATTCTTGTGATTTTAGGCACTGGAATACCAATTGAAAATCATTGAGAGGTGAGACTTTGAACTGCAAGTGGTTCTCAAATGTACTGATGACCCTAAATACTTAGGTAATTTTATAATTTGGAACATTTGTTCCTAAATCACTTAACTTATCTTGACAGTTTTATGATGTCTTTTTTTCTTCATGCAATTAATGGAGCCATAGCTTAACTGAGATCATACATTTCCTTAATGTGTTCCCTGTATCTATTCAATTTAATTACTCCTTGAGTTTAGAATTTTATTTCTGAACTCAGTATTCTGTCGTGTATTAGACATATCAGTGAAAAAAGATAAATTTATCTTTGTAGGCCAGTGCTACTGGTAACTGTTCACTCATACAGAAGTTCAGAAGTTACATGATATAGCAATTGATATAATTGGTCATTTAGTGACATCTTAATTATATGCATGTGGTATGCTAAGCATGAAAATTCATATAAGAAATTATACATGTATAATGATGTCCACTATGATTACATACATTTCATACTTCATGATAATTTGTCTTTTCCTTGACTACTGTTTTAAATTTAAGATAAATAATGCTAAGAGAAATAACTGTTTCTGTTAGGTGGGGGAAAAAGGTGAAAATGTCGGGGAGGGGGGGAGAAAATAGTGTGTCATGGGTGTAGGGAAGCTGACACAGAAAAGGCTTTTGTAGATTGCGCTCATTCTGGGGGCCCTGTAAGGTATGTACCATTGCCTGTTCAGTCAGCTCCACAAAGCTTCAAGACCATCAACTGTGGTGTTCATTTTTGTGCTGTTTCTCCAGATGGAGATAAAATAGGGTTGATTGTAGAGTTTGGGGGTGGATTAGAGAAGATAATGAGGAGCAACTCCTTCAGCTCTCATTGCTTTGAATCATTCTTCAATTAAAAATAAGTACATTAATAATATATATATGGCTCTCAACCAGTATTTGCTGCAGTGAGAAAGGTAGATACTGGCATGGGGAATGGTGTAAGACTGACCATTCCTGGCAAATGAAGGCTGAACAGTTTTGACAGCACCTTGCTCTGTGATCTGAAGTAATCAGCGTCCACTGCTTTGTAAGTCCATGCAGCCTTTGCGAGCAGATGAGGGCCAGCCCAGCTGCACTGCCAGGCCGATGCCTCCCAGATCTGCTGATGCCTTGAGCTGGCTGGAAGCCACGTGGCCATGTTGGCACTCGGAGCCTCAGCCCTGATGCTCAACCTGAGTGGGCGCTGTCTTCCTGGACACTGCAGAGCACATTCCCATTTGCTGACAGGCCTTAGGTACATGTACCTTGTTTTCATTTGCCTAGATGTAAAAATGTTTTAGCGCTTCAGGAACCAGACCTTGTTTTGCACGATTTATTACAATTTGCTCATTTCTTTCAGAAATGTGAAAGATAACATTGCAAAACAACTGAAATGTAGTTTTGTCACTTATTTACATCTGACATAAACTATAATTTCCAAGATGCTGAATTTATATCAAAACTATCTGTACATTTAAATATAAACCCTCATCTCATACTGCTAAAAGATGCCCCAAAAATAAATAGTTGCCTTTGCCCTGAAGTAATAAAACAGTTGAATAAAATTTATTACCAGCTCAAAATGCTACTATCACCTCATTTTCAGTGCCAGCTCTGCAAATAATCTTTAATTTGCTTTCTTTTACATATGTGTGCAAGAGCCTAAAGGAAATACTTAAAGAGCTGTACAGCCTCTAGGGTGCTTCACTCCATGTGCATTAATCTTTAAATGGCTGGCTCACAGTGCCATGTAAATGAGCTAGAAAAGGAGGAAACATGTATCTGACATCTCCAGAAAGAACTAGGGGATGAAAGCACCTGAAAATCTTACAAAATCAGAGATTTTTAATTTACTTTGCATGAGCTATGAATTAATTTTAAAAATAGAAAAAAAGACAGGTTGATAGAAGAAATTACAAGACCACTGGTGAGCTTGTATGGTCATGGGTGAATGTCTGTGAATGGGAAATAGCTGTGGCACTATGAAGTCCACCTTTTTAAAAAAACTTGCAAGATGTATCATCTTAAATTTTGATGAAATGTGTAAGGAATCTGCATACTAATGGAAAAAAAGGATCTTTTTATATAGCAAGTGTTTAAGAGCAATTGCCCTGGGCTAAATTTATTAAGCCAGAAGAATCTTGTAAATTTCTATTGAAGATTTATTAGTCCCATTTGTTTCGGTTCTTAACAACACAAATGTTAAACTCAATCCTACAAGTTTGTCACAGGTGAAACTCCCTTTCAAATTAAAGGAAATTCTGGACCTGAGCCAAAGCCAGTTAAATACATGTACTGACTTCATGAGGCTTAGGTAAAGGCTCTTGTGTGCTGCACTTTTTAGAATTCATCCTGGTCTTTGAGGTTTGAATGAATAGGGCAGAGGCATTTTTAGTGTCCTTTTTTTTTTTTTAAATCTGTCTGATTTTGTTTTAACTTCTCCATGAAAACAAATATTATTTTAAAATATCTTCAGAAATGAACTGAACACAATCTGGAATCCCATCAACCAAAAACTGCTCAGTTATAGTCTTCCTGAGAAAGTCACTTCTCCTAAATTCAGTCAAATTTAAGCATCATTGTCTAAATTAGTTGTCTAGATGTCTTCCACAGCAAACAGGGAGAGACTGTAGTGTGATTCAAACAACTTACTTCTTTCACCTGAATATATGTAGACCCGTATAACCCATTCAGACTAACCACCAGCCTCTGAGCAGCCCCTTTACAGGAGCTGAATCTCTTCCAGAGTAGCTGAGAGGAGAGCTCATTGCTTCACAAGCTTGCTAGACTGTTGGATGGATGATGTCTAAGCTCTCTGATAATGGGTAGCCAAAGACAGCTACGTTTCATAAAGTTGTTAGTTTTCTTGCAAGCCTTAAATCTGCCTTCTGTTGAATTTAAGTGTTACCTTAACTCTGTAGTCCCATACTTTGGTTTTAGAATAAATATCCCCTCACTCTTCATAAAGTTATCTCTTTGTTACTCTCTGCCACTCCCGTTTTTCTTTTACAAGGGAACTTGTAAAGATGAGAGCAGTGTTTATGTGTACAGATCTGACTGCCTCACAAACCCCAGACAGATCCTGTTTGTTTTTCTTACTGATGTGAGCAGTTGCCTTTGTCTTTTGATTTTTGGAAATCACCGGAGTACTGTTTTTTGTGGGGCGGAAGGGATGTTGTTTGTAGCATGTTGAGCAGTGGTGACAGGACACAGTACATTGCCACTGAAAGGTTGATTGACTTGACTGTGCACCCTTTCAGGTTTTTCTGAAGTCAGTTCCTTTTGTCTGAAGTTGATGGTGCCACTGGCATCACAGCACATGGGAATATTATTAAGAATCAGTTGGCATCAAAGTCATTCTGTGTACCATATTCAGCCAAAAAGCAGTGTGAACTGCACTTCTATTTTTACGTCTTAAAACCTCACACAGGGCAAGTGTGTGGAAGTCAACCTGCATGATGTAAGACACCTTTTGGATTTCTACTTGGCTTCTCGCTGAATCTGGCAAGTGCATTCATCACCTAACCACATACACTGGAAGTGGGTGGATGTGTCTGATCCATTTTCAGGAAATTTTGTGTTCTAGTGACTCCATAAACAGATTCTTTCAACAGATGTAGACATTTTTAAAAAAAGTCGTTTTTATGCAGTTCAAATATCTGGTGTTAAATTGCTGTGTCCATGTGTAAGATAACAAGAATTGTTCATGTCCACTGCTGTTTTTGAGTCCCCCAAGTGAAGACTGGGAAAGTGGTGGTTCAGTTTTGTTCATCTCAGAATGTAAGGAAAAAATTTTGATGAACACCCTGAAATAAGTCATGAATGTAGTTTCCAGAGATGTATGCCCATATTTAAGAATTAACTTGAATACTGAAGAGAACTAAAAACTAAGAAGGAAGGACTATGGTACAGATAAGGACACTGAGATGCAAAAGGGGAGCTTGCTTGCAGGACCCCAAGTTGTACAGTTCACCCTGCTTGGGTAATAGCCAGATAAGGGTTGAAATGGCACATAAGGATTTACATTGCTCTGTCCAGGTAATGACTGGCTAAAAAAGAGGCAAAATTACCTTTTTTGGCCTTTTGTCTTTCATTCCTGTACACAGACAATTAATTATTGTTTTCTTCTCGGCTCTCCTTTCTAAAAGATACCAGACAGATAAGGCAGATGAAGCTTTAGGTAGTGTATATACTTCCTTAGAAGTCACTTTTTAGAAGCTATTATGCATGCTGTAAGTTAATTGCAGCATAAGTTCTTTGGTATTTCAGGGCTAGTGGATCATACGAAATCAAGATCTATGACAGGTTTACTCTGCATGCTGTTATCCTAACTCCAAAACTGCATTTTTGTACTGACAGGTCTAACAACATGTCATAAAATACTACTCAAAGCTTGTGTTTTGTCAATGGACCATTCTGTCATAACACTAAACAGACTGTTAGACACTTGCACGTAATTTCCCAGTGGTACTTCTTTCAATCTCTAACCAGGGATTCCTTTCGGTACAGTGTCACTTAGACAACTAAGAAATTATACATAATAATAAACCCAAATATAAACAAATGGGTGTGACAGTGAACCATGCAATGTTTTGCTGTTCTTTATGCCTATGTCTACTAGTTGTTTTCTGTTTAATACATAGGTATCCAGCATGTTACATTAGGAAGTCCGCAGATTCCCTTAATTTCTTCAGTACACTAGAACAATACAGTTCTAATGAATAAAGTCAATTTTATTTTCAGTTTAACATCTCTCTCTTTACTAACATACACACTATTTATTTTGTGCATATCAGTATTGTCAACTGTAGTCAATTTAGCCTTTTATTTTTCTTCTGTTTTTTTGCTCTTTTGCTTTTGCAGTGGAGTTCACAGTATTGTTGAACTGTGGAACTTCTGCAAGTCACCTCTTGATCCTTCTATTAAAAACAGAAACTGCTTGGTTACAACTCTACCTATGATACATAGAAATGTATTTTCTTATTAAGACTTTAATGGGTCCATTTCTCACAAATTACTGCAGTAATACTTAATGCCTGTACCAGAACCACAGCAAAATAATTTGCACCTATTGCTCTCTCTCCTCCTCACCATCCCAGCTTTGGACTCCTCTCAGGTCCTGACAGTCAGTACATCATCAGAGCTCAGATGTATTTACAGCATTTTGAAAGGCTCCTGAGCTTACTTGTTCAGTGTCTCTGGCAAGCAGATTTGCCCTTCAGGAATACTCTGTCAGGCTGTGGTTGCCTGTATTCCTGAGGCCTTAGCCTACGCTAGATGGTTAATTCAGACTCAGACAACACATGATTTTTGAGTAGAGCCACCATCCTCCAGTAAAATTGTGGCTGTAGAGTAACTTGGAGGTCATTCAGGAACAGCAGTCCGTGGGTTGATGGTAAGAATCAAAACAGATGACCTCTTCCATCATCCAAGATACTGCTTCTTGCTTTCTTGGTTCCCTCCTGCATCTATGAAAAGCAAGAGCTTGTACTCAAAGTTGCATTGGAATTACTTAAAACTTTAAAAAAGCTGAATTAAACATCTCAGAAACTGCTGTGATAATGCAGGCATTTAAAAAAATGTGAGATGGTACAGAGTATCAAACATTGTATTTGATTTTTTGCAGTGAATACTAACATAGAGTGAAGGGTTATTATTTCTTTTGTTATTTTTGATATGTTGGCATCACCGTTAAGATTCAAGTGTAGGTAGATTAGATTATTGAGCTACTACAGAATGAATGATGATTTATACTGCTGTAAAATATTCTGAAGATGAGTTGTCATATTTACCTAAATCTATAAGGGGTTATCAGCTTTAATTTAGATCTTGTAGGTTTGGCACAAGTCTGAATTCAAAGTATAAACTTAAATATGGAATCTGTAACAATCAGGTTTTTGTGAGGCACAAGACTGGATTTTGTTGTATTTCATTTTGCACCAGGTACAGGTGGGAGTCCAGAATAACTTCAGTGCTCCTTTTACTTGAATTAAATAAAATCAATATGCAGACACAAGTTTAACTTACATGTTGATCAGTTTAGGAAATCTGAAAAGAAATGCAGCTTTTCCTGAGGAAAGTTTTCTAAAGAAGATCTAATAAACTTAATAAAAGATGCACACTCACACTGCCAATGCATGGGAGCATCTTTAATTTGTCCTCTGAACTGGAAGCTTATTGGAAGCTCTCAGTGCTCAGTATAGCAGCAGTGTACATGACTTTGAAAGGCAGTGTACATTTGCTTGCTGAGGGATCACATGAGAGCACTATGAATAGGTCGGACAGCTATTGCTGATCCTAAACAATCTGTCAGCAACTGTCTTCATAACAGGCCATGTTATTTTTCTGATTTGGGGGTGACTTGGCCTGTCCTTGTCGGAGAGAATCTGGCTGTGTTTGGTACAGCAGCACACAGGAGTGTGTTTAGGCACCACCACCCAGGTGGTAATTTTCCCTCAGTGGCGTCAACGGGTGTGTGGCCAATTTGGATAAATCTACTGCTGTGAGATTGTTAATGGACTGGTGAGGAGTTGAGCATTTTAAAAAACAGTGAATGGTAGGATGTCTTGTAAAGTCCTGCAAGGCAGGATATTGTTTGAATTACGGAATCCTACCAAATCTGTTTCTGGTCCTTGTCTGTTAAAAATAAATCTCCCTTTGTAAAAAAGGTGAAGGAGTGTGAGGGCTAAAATAGACTGCATCTTGCTATAAACAGAGAAATGCAGAGAACGTCTTGTCAGGCCTATTTTTCCTGAAAGTAAAACCCTTTAACAACTGCATCTTTTAGTGACTTGTGTGGCACAGTGAATAAAATGGACTAGGCCTTTTTATCTTTTGGTCACAAATCTTGGCTTCTGTTGAAAACTAGTTTTGGTGGTTTCATTGGAGCAGACATGTCTGCATCACAGAACCATTCAGTCTGGCACCAGGGCTCGTTGTTGCTCCAGAGGGGCCCAGCACAGGAGAGCTGGGGTGTTGCAGGTCTGGGCTGCAGTCGGTACTGAGCGTTGAAAGCTTGCCCAGTCAGCCCACACTATCGGACTTTAGCCAGTGCTATTTACTTTGCTTTCAATAGCATCTATTTCTCTCTGTCACTTTCTCTGTCTCTCTTCTTCACACACACTTAAAAAACAAAAACCTCTTTTATGCAGCTAAGCATCTTAAATAATTTTTCCAAGTCAGAAGGAGAGACTGGAAAAAATTACAGCACAAAGCTCAGCTTGCAGATGAACGATTGCCTTGTCATCCTAATGTCCCTCTTCCTTCCCCTAAAACTTCACTGCTGAGTGGTCTAGAAGCAAGAATACTGGCTGGGCTCTGCTGGAGAAGGTGTCTATGGCAGGACTTTATGCAGCCTTGCTTTCATCATGCAGTTGCTTCTTCACGATAGCTCTTTCTGCTCTGTGCACAGCAGGTAATGAGTGAGTGACTTCAGAGTTGAAAACACGTATCTGCATAGCATCTGCCTGTAGTAGATAAATTAATTTGTTCTATCTGATGTTAAGTTTTGCCCTTTTCTGCTGTTTGCCTGAAAGAGAGTTCTTCTGAAGACAAGAGGTGATCTTAGTAGTTTTTTCTGGAAGGGTAAAAAAGCAGGAAAAATGTTCCCAAACTCCAAGAACCCAGTAGAAAGGTAGAGAATAAGGATTTAATATGTAAAGTTGCTATGAGCAGTGTAGACATACCCAAGCCTATTTTATATGAGTTTGACTCTGGGCCTGTGAGTGCTGCTGTATGGAGCTGCTGGTGGCCTGGCTGTGTTGCAGACAGTACTGTATGTTTTCAGGGCCAGGGTTGTTCTGTTGAGCACAGTTTCTTTATATGAGCTGCAGTCTGCTGTGGAGGGATATCTTAAGCATTGATAGACATTGGAGCAGCTGCAGTTGGCATGGCAGGTGTATTGTAGAGTTCTGAAGACCCCATATGCTTTGGAAATGGAACTTAGGTCTTGCATTACTATGTGGTTTTACAAATGCTATCCCATAAAAAATGCAATTAAAATATAAGATACTTTGAATTTGGTGGCCTGCTTGTCTGCATGGGAGCTCTTTTTCATCTGAAAATATTTCACTAAAGCAACTTTGCACAAGAAAAAGCTAAGTCTGAAGTGCCGGCTTTCAAAGACATGGAGAAGTAGGTGAGCGCTGATTAAAATGAGACAAAGCATCATGTCCTGAGCAAAGAGAAGGAGTTCTGTCATACGTGTCAGAGTGGGAAGTTCTGTTTCCTGTGTTTCTACATAGAACTTGGTTCTCCTAATGCACATGTTCCACTCCAGTTGCCCAGCTATTGTCTTCTTCATCTGAAATACAACCCCTTTGTTACCATACATTGGGTATTTGTGATTCCAGGCAGAGACTGGTTTCTGTCAGCAGTCGTTTTTCTCTTCAAAAGCATGAAAGGAAAAGGGAACTAATATTAAAAGTCACGGTAGAACTGTGGGTGGATGGGTTTTTTCAAGGCGTACACAGTTTATGAAGTTACAGTGAACAAGGCACTTGCTACTGAATGACTTCCAGAGAACACAAGAATCTAAGGCTGATGCTGAAATTTGGACTAAAAGGATGCCTGTTATTCTTCAATGCTTTTAGATATGAGAGACTGAAATTTTCTGTGCCCTTTAAAATTATGAACTTCCAGGATTAACCTGAGACAAAGGCAGTAAAAGCAGAAGCTATTCCAGTGCCGCTCCCCATATTGGGGATATTGGTCAATAAACCTCATCATGGCCCATGATACTTTTGGTATCCCAGTCTTGTGTTTGTGTTAAAACTGTCAATACATAAGTTCTGTACTGGTTTTCTGTCATGTGGATAAATACCTTTCAGAGTTAGCTTGAGACCACCAAATTGCTTTCATCTGAATTTTCTTAGCTCTGGCTTGTGAAATCTTAAACCTGTAGTGTATTACTGTGCCACTGTTTCCCTCACTGCAGTCTTCTTAAACATTTCTTCTACACATAAATCGACGGCTCCAATTCTCTTTCTCTGTCATGCATAAGCTGGGAAGTTACTCTCCCCAGGAAGATACTATTCCAAAGAAAATGAAAGTAAATCCATGTTATTAGAAATCTTGAGAGGGCAAGTACTGTGTTATTGTGCAGTGCTGTGAGTGATCATAAAGAGAATATGTGTTCGTGTTGGATTAGTCCTACTGCAGTAACAATGACAGTAAGCCTTTGGATGCGTCAGCAGCAAGCATCTAATTTTTGGTCTTTCTTTTGACTATGATCCAGTGTGTTTTCCAGACATACCCCCTCATCAGTTTGATAGTAGCTAAGAGAAATTATGTCCTACATTTTTTTCAGGTCTCACAGTCAGATCTTTTTATTCCTTGCAGGTAGCTTGGGCTCTTAGACTGATTTCCATCACTGTTGTTATCTCAGTTTGCTCAGGAAAAAGGTGTTTATGCTACTTGAATGTGGCAAACATCATAGCAGTTCTCAGAGCATCTCAAAGCAAGTGCAATAACATTTAGAGGCTTTCTGAGTTTAGTGACTGAACTAGTACCAGTCAGACACAATAGGTTTCAAAGGCATTTTTATAACTGCCTTTTCTTACATTAAACCTTTGTGTCATAAAGTGAAGATGGACTGAGATTACATTTGTCAGATTACATGTTACAAGAAGCTATGGAGACTTCAAGGTGCATCATCTAATTTTCTACATGCAAAAAATGCTTAAGTATTTTCATAGGAAGGCAGGTATTCTAGATTATAGTAAGATCCACTAGACATATAAAGACAGAGATTTGTAGTTGATAAGCTTGTGTTACTTTAGTACAATTAACTTGAAAAACTTTGCATTAAAACACAGGTTCTCGTTAAGCATCTGTTCAGCACCATTCTGGCTCAGATGGACACATCAGGCCATGTGTGACTCCTAGCCAAACATCTTGTTAAATACTTGCAGGATTTCCCATAGCAGATCTTACTTTAATCAAATAATTCAAACGTTTCTTTTGTAAGTACAATAGAAGGGCAGGGCTTGTGTTTACAAAGTATTCAATATGGAAGTCCTGTATTAATTGGGGTATGTTTACTTCACTTAGGATAGTATCCACATAGTAACTCTTTAAGTAAAAGGCCTTTTGCTGATGCCTGTTCCAGAGAGGTGATCACATGCAATGCTGAGCCATCACATACAGACAATCTTGAGGAAATGGCTTCAGAGACGTGCACTGTAGGCAGCAGAGATGTTCCTAGCTAAAGAAGACAACTACATGGGTGATTTTCTCAGAGTGATTGTAAAAGAGTATAATTTATAAAAAGTAGTTGTACTCCAATGGAAACTACTAAATAAAGAGTTTGTGTCTTTCTCAGTCTATTTCCAGAATGATTAGCATGAGAAATGCTGGATGTTCTCTTTTTGTAATACCATGGATTCATATAAGCTGTACTTTAAAATATTGTCTTTCTAAGGGAGCTGCTGTGTTTTTCTGTGGGTAAACACAGTGTGCTTCTACCCAGCCCAGTTCAGGATCTGGAGCTTTTATGATTAACAGCAAAGCATTTAGAATTTCACATAAAGAGTGTATAAAAAGGAAAGATAATATTATTACTCGGTGATAATATTATTACCCAGTAAAAGAATTGTGCTCCTCTTAGTCCCTTATTTTGCTCTGCCAGAGAATGCTGGAATTAAAATAAGCCACATACAGAAGAATTAAACAGAGGATCCATGTTTTCCTCCACAGTGAGTTGAAAATTTAATGTTGCTTCTATTTTTAGTGCAGTTAAATATTTTTCCTTTTTTTATTGAATAATAACTCTGATATTCCTGCCCCAGCTCGTGTTGCAGGCATGGCTGCAGTGCCACGTTTGTGTCATTTGGTGGCAGAGAGGATAAAGCGAGGTCTTCGCCTGGTGCTCTGACCCACGTGGGCTCCCAGGATTGCTCAACAACCTGACATTATTGCTTTTCTGTTTGCTGTTTTTCTTCAATGTCAATCTGAAATGGACGACGGGCGTTGGCCGAGTGGCGTAGGCCCCCGCCTGTGGAGCTGGCTCCTCCTCTGATGACGCCGGTTCGAATCCCGAGGAACTCGCTGTCACCGTCCGAGCGTGCTCGGCCGTGGCAAGATGAATCTCGGGATTAGAGGGGGTGTGGCCAGTTCCGCGCACACTGTGCCTCACCTGAAAAATCCGTTGCACAGGCTTATCCCAAAATCTTCGCTCATGAAGTCTAGCCAACAACAGCAACTCTGATATAGTTGAAAATATATTTTTGCCAGTGCAATACCTGGCAAAAGAGAGGGTTTAGAACATTTTTTTAGGTAAATGTATGTCCACACAAAGGAATCATGCAGTTGGAAATATTTTCCAGTGTTTATGTTCAGATGTTCAGACCTGTCTGTCTCCTCTATTTGCATGTATTGAGGTTATAGGCAGTCTGGCTACATTCCACATCAATTTATATAAATATATTGCAGATTATTAATCTCCAGCCAAATACCAGTAAATTTCACTTTTCAGGAAGCTTTGTGACTTTTCACAAAGCTTATTTACTGTGTACAGAACGTACATACCCCATTGAGGAAATCTTGGAAAACAGTATTTGTCTTTATGAGAAATGTGCCAAGACATTTTCTGTTACAGTCACTGTGTTACCATAATAATTAATGACTGTTCATATCATGATTACAGATTAAGGACAGATTAGTCTTCTAGTAGAGGTAGGGAGACAGTCTCCCCACATTCTTGAGCTACAGTTCCCAAGTTACTACTTCCTGAAAACCTTCCTTAAGCTAAAAGGAATGTGCATGCATCCGTTTTCAAAACGTGATGGCTGATAAACAATTTTTAAGTGTCTGACCAAAGATTATTTAGGAAATGCTGTTTACAGTGGGAGCATAGCCTTAACATAGTATATATCAAGAGAAAAATACTGCTGTCTAAAACCTGGATTAGAGTTGTCACAGGTGGTTATGTATTCTCTTCTCTATTGAGATTCAAGGTAAGAAGTAAAAACATAGTATAAAGTGCTGTCCTAGTCTGTAAGATGTCCTGTGTGATAAGCAAGGACCTCTAAGACTGTATGTGTGATGAGTTGTCTGAAGGTCCTGCATATAAAACCTTTAGTCCTCAGACAAACAACAGAAATATTACTTGATAACATTATCAGAAATCCTATACTTCAGGTAGAGTAGGGAAGCAGTTATTCTAAGTAAGAGGATGAAAGATACATGTAATACAACAACATCACTGCTATGATGTTGAAAAAAAGGTCATAGTATCAACACTAGTTTGATCTGTTATCAGTGATAGGTTCTTCAGTTTAACTGTGTAGACCTGTTTCTCAATAACTGTTCGTCAATTTTTAAAACCTACTGCCACCTAGTAAAAGCAGTGATGGATTTTCTGCCTTACTTCTGAGAGCATTCTGCTCTGCACAATGTGAAATTAAACGAATAAGCACATTAGTAAAGTGTGTGAGCAGGAAAGAAATGTCCTTCCAGCTGTTAGGTGGTTTCCTGTTGGGTTTTTGTAGAAGTGGGGCTTGAGGAAGGCTGTTGTAAGTCACTGGTTTGAGTATAGATGTGAAGCGTAGAAGGATGGGCAGGAATTTTGGAAGAGGATAAAACAGTGATTAAAGCTGGTGTGTAGGTGAAGTAGGAAAGATGAGAGAAATCATAAGTAAAACCAAAACCAGCAGAAATTGAGTAATCAGAGTAGGAATGTGGCATTATGAAGAGCTTTGTAAATTAGTTTGGTGTTGTGCAACAAGGTGAAATGATAAAGAAATATCAGGAAAAGAATGATTGGAAGTTATGAGAGAAGTAGTGGCATCTAATTCACAAAGGTTTTTTCCAAACTATCCTAATTTTGAAGGTATTCCTTGAGTCTAGAAATTTGCAAGCATAATGAGCAAAAAAATTCTGTATCAGACAAGATTTAACTTGTGCAATGGTGATCATGGGAAGAAACTGAAGGTGCATACAAACACTGGTTTTTCTCAAAAATGTTTCCCTTTTTCTTTTTTATGACTATATGTGCAGCACAGAGTGTGGATAAATGTAAAGTAATTTTCTGTACTAACTCTAGCTACTGTGTCAAAAAGTATTTTATTTTCATATAATTATTTTACATTGAACAGCTGGTGAATTCTTAATCCACACATGAAAGACCGAGATGGTATTTTTGATTTATCAGCAGTTACCTGATGTATCAAGAGCTCAAAGATTGGTCTACCTTTTGGAAGCTTTTTTCCGTTCTGTATACTGGAAAAAATGTAGATAGACATGCATGAGCTGCAAGGTATGTATGTCTGTAGTGGTTCCTATATACTCACCTTCTCTTTTCTTCTTCTCAGATTGTTTGATGTGTGTACCGTGTCACGAACAGACAGAGAGACCAAGTTAACATTAGTGTTTGAACATGTGGATCAAGACTTGACTACTTACTTGGATAAAGTTCCAGAGCCTGGAGTGCCTACTGAAACTATAAAGGTATTTAAGGAGAAAAATTTTGGATATTTTCAGAGATGAATCAAAAAGATAAATTGTATTTTGATTCCATAGGATTTTGTTGTATCAAAACTGACTAGTGCCATGCTTGGGGCATGAATTGCAGCGCAAAGATCTGTATTCGCTAACAGTTATTATTTCTTTGTGAACAATGCCACACTTGTGGTTTTTTATCTTTCAGAGTTAAAAATTTCCCAATTTACTACTGTTTTACAAGATGTGGCATTCCAAGACAGGAAAGATGTGGGCCTGTTGGAGGGAGTCCAGAGGAGGGCCACCAAGTTGGTTAGAGGGGATGAAGCATCTCTCCTACAAGGAAAAGCTGAGAGAATTTAGATTGTTCAGCCTGGAAAAGGGAAGACTTAGGGGTGACCTTACCACAGCCTTCCAGTACCTGAAGGGAGCCTGCAAGAAAGATGGAGAGAGACCCTTTTACAGGAGTATGTAGTAACACGACAAGGGGGAATGGTTTCAAACTGAAAGGGAGTAGGTTTAGATTAGATATTAAGAAGAAACTCTTTACTGTGAGGGTGGTGAGGCACTGGAAGAGGTTGCCCAGAGAAGTTGTGGCTGCCCCATCCCTGGAAGTGTTCGAGCTCAGGTTGGATGGGGCTCTGAACAGCCTGGTCTAATTGAAGTTTTACACACGCCGTTCTATGAATCTGTGATTCTGTGAAGTCATTAAGAATGACCTTTGCTTGCAGCTGTAGGCAGATGATTCTGTTGTTGTTTAGACTGAGACTAGTTTAATCTTCCCGAAGAGGTGTCTATTTGAGGATATTGTTAGAACGGGTAAAATAAACCCTGTGTTCTTATCACTTTCTTCTTGCCTTTTGTTTCCCAAAGCAACTACTTGCATTTCATGTTGCTCTTGCTAGAACTGTTCCTTTACATTCCAAGAGGAGGAAATGTTCATCATGGACCTGTGTTAAGCTCTGTAGATAATGGGCACAAGGGTAGGGTTAGTCATGAGCAGTTGTAGAAGTTGGGAATACTCTCAGTAACTGAGAGGATAATCACGACATTTTCCTGTCATATTGTCAAGTGTTGTGCATATGTAAGGGAGGACCTCTTCCCAGGACAGGATGTGTATTTTTGCATTATTGGTAGTAAAATACATGTGTCAACTCCTTGGGAATTTCACAGCAAAGTGCCCCATTGATGATCATGGATTGATATGTTTGACAAAAAGTTTATGCCTGGGAAGAGATGCAGAGGGATTGATGTTCCTTCATTTTGGCTGTGTCTGTCATTTCATTTTATCTGTTCTCATGAGGAAAAATAATTTATGCTTTCAGAGGTGGATTATTTTGCACTTGTATAAGTACTTTGTGGAAGTATGCTGTGTCATAGTCTGGCAAAGTTCTGAGGAAGGAAAAGAAAACATGAAACCTATTTGAAGTTTAGTTGTTTCAATAATTTTTAACAGCTTCAAACTTAGCAGTTGTTTAATCTTTCTGTATAAATTTAGAGCTAAACCAGATAAAGATCTATTCACTTGTATCAAAGTCACATATGTGTAATACCAGTCAGTTCCAGCAACCATGTTTTTAACAAACCTTAGTGGATAAAATAAAATTTTGGAAAATGCATACAACTTTGATGTCCCAGAAGTAGACTGGAATGTACCTATTGGATTTCTATGACTATTTTAAGATAATACTATTAATGTTCTAGTTCCTCCTAGGACTTCGAAGCTACCTAAGTGAACTGTATTTCAGTGTAACTAACATTGTGAAAATAATGTGCAATGTGCCTGGCATATTATCTAAGTAAGTACATTGAACTTGATATGGAACTGAATGACCACACCTCTGAAATATGAGTTTGAAATATCTTATGAGCTATGGTTGATTTAAAGGAAATGCAGTACATGAACACTGTATTAAAATACTTATGCATTCCAAAAAGCCTGTTCTAAAATTGCACAATTAGACTCTAGTATATATGTGTGAATATACATTTCATGGAGTTTATGTACTAATGGAAGACACTGTTGTGCTTATAGTTGAAAAGCATTATTCTGCATACATGGTTTACTAGTTTCACCCAGTTGCTCTATCTGATAACTTGGCACAATAAAATAAAGTGTAGCCAAAGAGAAAGGAGGAGGAACTCTTTTGGTCTTTTAGGTACAGTGCAAGTTCCACTGCCAACAGTGAAACTGGTGATTTGTATAATTCAGCTTGTGGTACATACATCTTTTTAAATGGGTGCAGAAAAATGTAAAATTGCTGTTTACTCAGTTGTTGTTGATTTCAACATCTACACAGTAGCTGATGTGTTTTTCCTTGAATCCTCTTTGGCACAGGAAAAAAGAGATTCGGTTAACTTAAGTTGCACCCTGTTGCTTCATGGTTTATGTCAAAACACCCATTTATGGAGGTACTTTTTCTGATAGGGTTGATGACATGAGAAAGGGTCTCAAGGCTTATTTTTAATACATTTCGATACCTTTCAAATAATACAGTCTTTATGGATATTCCTGGTAGAAACTGAAGCAAAACATAGTTCTCCTGTCTGCAGGGAAATACTCACATTTTGTAACAGCTGAGCATTTATCCCAGAGCACATACATCGTTAAATGACTAACCTGACTTTTTATAGTTTGGCTTTTGAGGTTAATATGGATTTGTACTTCATTTATTTTCCAGAATTGCAGACAATTTGTGTAGAGTATTTCCCCTCACCGCTAGCACAGTACAAAACAACTGCCAGTATTGTAAGACCATCTGTTAAAGTTCTGCATGTGTCAGCAACACAGAGGTGCCAAATGAGCCGAGTAAGCTCTGGGTAGCTTGATGTTGAAGGATCTAATATACCACTTTGGCACTGTGGTGTAAAATCAACAGTTGTTAGTAGAACTTGAATGGCATAAAATTACTATGAGAGAAGTATCAGCCCCAGAAGATCTTTCCTGTGCAAATTAACTACCATCATTACATAACATTTAGGGAAGAGAGGCTTGGCTTTTGCTGCTTTGTAGCATGCTGGGGCTTTCAGTTATCAACTATTGAGGAAAATAAGTGGCACCAGTACCATTTTTAGAATTTCCTTTATGTTTTGCGGGTAGTAGTCAGACCATAGCAGTTCAGAGAAACTAACCATATTGCTCACTTGTACACAACTAATGCTTTTGTCTTATTGCTGTGCAGCAATGACTTTCTAATGCCTAGAGCTCTTCAGTAACAGTCCACCCCAGAGGGTGTTTTAGGAAGATAGACAAGTGCTCATAATGTGATAGAAGAGAAGTAGTTTTCTTGTGAGGCATTGCCTGGTAGTGGGAACACTTACCCAGGATGTAGTGCAGACATTCTCCTCCCTGTTGCCAGGAGCATGAGTACTCTAGTCCATTTGTGTGACTCTGCTGCTGGCTACTGAGTTCTAGGTTATTTTGGACAGACTTATTTTAAATCTTTTCTGCTGAAGCCCTTCCATTTTTTTAATGGTGTATTCTTTGGGCTAGCAGGGTGGAGAACACTGCTCCAAATACTTATGAAAGTTCACTTTTGAAAGAAAGAACTATATTTAGCCCTTAATCCAATTAATAAACCTTTCTAACTAGTGGATTGTAGTCATGCTCACCGTTGCTGGCTTCCTCTGTCAGACCTGATTAATATATGTTCCATATGGCATGATTCAGAATCAGCGATGACAACATCATCTTTCTTTCCTCTCTACCCATCATCTCCTCCCTTTTCTTCCTGGGATACTCTTTAACTTTAGGACACTTTATGTGGAAATGGAAGGTATGAGTTCAGTTTCCTTCGGATGCAGCTGTTAGTCATGCACAGGTCCTTTGTAACGTTAATGATGTTAACAGTTGAGCCTCTGACAGACTTGGCTCATTAGGAACTTTTGTTAGTTGACATAAGGATAGTGGAAATGGGAATCACACGTCTCTGCCACAAAGATTATTTTGTTTAAATAGTTCACAGACCACTAAAGCATTTTTATGTTTCAGCCTTTGGGACTGAAGCATGTTTAAGCTGCATGGTCACATCTTGTTGTGGTCCTTGTGAAACTGGGATGGTATTTTTTATACTAAATAATTTTTATATGGATATGGTGGTTGTAACGCTAATGGCTTTTTAATATGGAAATAGTGCGTGTGCTACCAAGTTGGTGTTTACTAATTTAAGCTACTGCAATGTATTTAATAATATTTAGTTTTAAATTAATCCATGCATGTGATGGCTTGGTATATAGAGCTGTAAATTAAGTGATTTAGGAATGGTTCTTTGGAGTGCCTTCCAGTCATCTTGTTTTGCCAGTCCAAAGAGCCTGTAAGAATGAGAGGGGAGAGCAAACTATTACTGAGGTTCTTTAACTTTAGTAATGAACAAAGTTAGCTTTGCAAGGTAGGGTCATTATGAGTAAACCTGTGGCTTCTTGCAGTGGTTTTCTTACAGTTCATCAGAACTGTATTACAGAATTTTGGCTTCCCAAGCTATGGGTGCTAACTGGGCTGTGCCTGTTTCAGTCTGACAGTCAGCAGAGGAGGGAACAGAGCAAAGGTCTCCAGTGTAGCAGGTGCATACGTTATCTATCATGGGATGTTAGAAGAACTGGGAATATCCTACCCAGGTCTGTGATCTGTGAATCTTGATTGTATTCCTTGAGCACGGCAGACAAATCTCAGTGAGAGCAGGGTTTAATGTATGCGCTTTTCTCTGTTGTATCCTGCTTCCTCATGCAAATGAATGGCTTCTGTGAATATTTTTTGGTTTCTTCTTTGCATAGGAAGCCTAGATATCCATCTGATTCAGATACACAGATTTTTGTATTTAGATGCCTAAAATTTAGAAAGTACTACAGTGAACCTAATTTCCATTTGTGGACTTCTCTGAAAGTAGCCCATAAATTGAATTTTTAAATATTATCCCCAGTCATAGAATAAATGTTGCTGATGTATTCCTGTGCATTTCCCGTAATTTACATTACCTGCTATCAAATCAGGCAGACTAATCACATCTCCGCAAGACTCTTAGAAAATTAATATGAAGATATTGCTTCTCAGAAAGAAAACCAGTGCTCAGTGCTGTGAGGTGAGTCATCAGCCATCTGCCATGGTTGTACCTACTCAGTTGATCACGTATGAGATGTGAAGCAGATGTCACACAATCATGCAGTTCTGAAAATAAAACAAGATATTCCAGGAAAACAGATTCGCTGGTACTGAGAGTCTTCAGAGTGTGGCTGTATTTAACAGCATCAAAACTATGAGTCACTAAAAAAAGAACCTGCTCAAATTAATAAGAAAGATGCTAAGAGAAGAGCTGTTATGAATGTTTTCCTATCAGTACTTCTGTGGTAAAGAAATAAGCAAAACTTAGTGAGGAGTTTAGAGTGTACAAATAATGGACCAGATCCGCAGCTGATACTAAGAGGTGCAAATCCATTAGCTTCAGTGAAATTTACAGCTGCTAAGGATTTAATTTTAGTGGATTTTACTCTGAATCCATATAATAAATTAAAGAGTTGCCAGTAAAAACAAGTTAAAAAAAAGGGCTAAACTGATACATCATTGTGGGATAAATCTTTTTTTTCTCACTGTTATCCTACTACCAGGGATTGGACTGCTCCATGAAAGGGTAGCAGGAAAGAGAACAGGTGCACTGCACCAATAGTATCTCTGAAGGAACTAAACATTTAAAAGTGGATATTCTCCAAAGAGAGGTGGATCCCTCTGTTGCAGGTGGTATAATTTCTTTCCCGTACCATGCTGCATATAGAGACAACCATATCCCCTGTGGCTGGTAGCAGGTAGCAATCTACAGTCTGGCCAAGGGGTTAGAAGGAGACATGATCTGTGAGTAAAGAGACTGCTGCACACAGGATGTTATGCAATATAATATTGTACCCATACAGTTACTTCTTTGGCTTTTTACTGTTAGTGTACAGCCACTGATTTTATTATGGTGGCATTAAATATCTCCAAATCCCTACCATTTCCAAATCCCAATGCAAACTTTTTCAATCCGATGATAATGTATAGTTGTTTTTTGCAGTACTGTAGCCCAGGACTGCTCAGTCCTCTGTTGCTTGCAAACTGAGAGCTCATAAAAATGTGAGGCACTCCAATAATTTTAAATCACTCTGTCCTGACTAGAGTAATTTAAAATCATTGGAGCGCTTCACATTTTTTCAGTTGTTCCAGTTTGGAAAGCAGTCCAGCAACACTCTAACATAATGCACGCAAGAAACCTGCCCGAAATAAGAGTTTTAGTCTTTCTAAACAATGACACTGAATTACAAATGTCACTGTGAAATGATGTCTATCAAGGGGTCTCTAAATAGACATATCAACCTACTTTTGTGGCACAAACTCTGAGGGCAGCAGTGCAGTCCAGTAGGGCCCTAAGGAAAACACTCTTTTTGAAGTCAGAAGGAAGCTATTGTTTTCAATAGATGGAGAACCAGAAATCATCTTTATTCAGAAAGTCAAAGGGAATTAAGACACTGAAGAGATTCTGAATTATGGGCAGGGATGGACATTGAGTCTTTGGCAGAACAGGATTTATGATCAAGTCATTGTGAAATTGCAGTATTAGAAACACCGGAAGAGAAGTGGTGCTATCAGTTGATTTAATTTCTGTTAATTCAGCAAAGCTGAACACTGATGTGATGCATAAAAAAGCTTATGGATTCTACTGCTCTGAACTCCTTTCAGATGCAGTGTATTATTAATGACACTTATTTTTGCTATTGGAACATCAGTGTGGTACCAATTGCTATGTGAAGTGCTGTGATACTGAATGAAAGGGAGCCTGTGGTAGGAATAATGCTCTAACAGGTGTAGAAGTGGTGCCAAGCTGCCAGGCAACATGTTCGAGACAGTGCTGTACTGTTCCAAAGCAAGCCAGTGGCAACTCCTCTGAGTGGGAAGTATTTTTGAGATGCTTTCCTTTGTCTCCTGGAGTGGTGATGCACAGTCACGACTTGCTTTGCAAGTACATCCCGCCTCAGTGGTCAGCAGAGATGTCACTCGTGTTTTCGGTCTTTCTCTTCATCAGAGATGCCACAGTTAAGGCAACTGAGAGAAAGCTGTTGCAGCTCTTGGTGCACATAAAGCAGTGGCAGAACAATAGACTGAAATGTTTGGATTTACCCTTGTTCTAGATTTTGCTTACAAGCCATATATTACTTTTGACAAGTAATTTGAAGATCAGACTGCAGCAGGTGTGAGATAAGAATGGCCCTTCGAATATCTACTCTTTGATTTTTGTAGGGTCAAATAAAAATCACTTTCTTAATAGGAATTTCTGTATTGGAAGGAAATCAGACCCTATGCAGTACACTCACAAAGCTGTACTTCACCTCAAAACAAGCACACAGACATGGCGAAGAGTCGACAGGGTAACGCACATTGTGACAAGGTAGGTATTTGGGAAAACTGGCCAACATATTTTTTCTTGTTGAACTCCAGATTTTGAGGATCAAAGTCAGCAGATCTGGAACAAGAAGCAGGATACGTTGCCCACCGCAGCCAATCCAAGTTATTGCAGCTCAGATTCTCTATACTAGAATAGTCACAAAGTGTCTGTATTTATGCACAGCAGTTACATAGCTGTAGTGTAAAATAATTCAAAAATTGGCCACAGACAACTCATAACTAATAAAAATACAGTAATTAAATAAATTATTTTTCCATGAAACTATTTCCTCTGTTCCACCCCATGAGGAAATTTGATACTCTTAGACTAGCTGTATGCACTGGTTTTATGCCATTGAATGCACAGGTTATTGTATCCCATAGTAAAAATTAATTTGAAGTGTATTGCTTTAGTGGCATATTGATTTAATCAAGATATGTTGTGTTTGCTTCTTTTCCTCTATAGCAGATGTATTTAGCTTATGCCAGAGAGCAAAGTCCCATGCAAATGAATAGGAATGGAATTCTTTTCTGTTACGTGTTTTCATGTTTAGAATATAAAGTTAGCTTTTAGACTTTATGTAGTATTTATGAATAAATAGGCACATAAGCACACATACATACTTTACATATTGTAGAAGTCCTCTTAACGTATTTGCTGAAAAAAGTACTATTTGAGTAACTGAGAGAAAGGGAAACTGATCATCACTCTACTGTGTACAAAGTTCATTTTCTCAAAATAGGTGTGGGCCAGAAAAGGCCAGAACTGGCAACGCTTGGAGAAGAGTCAGAAGTACACAAATGTGTAAGTGGGTAGCACTTCTCCTGTGTCTAGAGGGTGGTTTGGTATATATTGTCTATACACATATACACATGAAGGCATGCTAAACATGCATATATACACACACAGAGATATATCTGCTGATTCCCAGAGTCTGTCCAATGGCTCATCATCAGATCCAGCTGAGCTGTTACAGTCATAGGAAGGGAATGAGACCCAGCCAAGGCTATGCCTCTCCCTCCTACTCAGCGTGTCAGATCAGAGACACATGGAAAGCCTCCATCCCACTCGCCCCTGTGGATACCAGAGCAGACAAGGTTCCTCCCTGCTTCCTATCCTTGGGCCATCAGGCAGGGAGCTGCAGAGAAGCACCAGCCAGTGGCATCAGCCAGCTACGCTCAGCTGCTGAGACAGCCAAAACCTCTGACACTAAGGGCTGCTTTCAGTGATTCCAACTCAGTGTTCTTTGCCTTCCCTTCAACATTTGTTTTTCACCTTGCCTTCACTCTATATTTACACTGTAAAGCACTTTTCTGTTCTTTCCCTCCCTCCAGAACTTTTCTCTCCATCAGTTTTCTTTCCATTTTGCTTATCCCCTTATGACTCTACTCAAATAAAAATGCAGCATCATGGAATTGTCACTCTGTTTCTCCACCTGGGGTCTGTCTTGTCCATTTTATTTGTGAGCTTTTTATGGTAGAGGTTGTGTGAAAACCCATGACTGTAGAGTGCCCACCATACAGATCCTCCTTTTTGGCTGGCCTTTACACAATACCTTGTTAAATGTGAGTCGTGATAATCAGATCCTACAACACTATTTGTCTGAAACAGTGGTGCTCCTCTACTCTGCTGTTTCCCTACCACAGGCACTTCACACACTTACACAACTGCTTCCTTTATAGATCAGTGCCCTGTAATCAGCATAAGGTTCATGTTACAAGTTTCTCAGGTTTCAGAGTGAAATAAATTGAGCTTCCTTCCATTTTGAGAACATCTTTTTTAAGAACTCCAAACAAAGACATACATTAATAGTAAGCTTGCAAGCAGTTGCCAGAAGACAGAAGATTTAGAATGGAAACTTGAGTGAAATAACAGAAACGCTATTTGTTGTTTTCATTCAGTGCCACAGCAAGGGAAAATATTTTGAAATTTAAATGGTTAATTTATTTGTAGTTTTAATAAAGCAGCGTGGTTTTGTAGGATTTGCCAATGTCAGTACTCCAGAGTATAACTATGGTGTAACTGGGGGAATTCTTAGTATTCTCACCCTCCTGGGGTGACTATGAGGCAGTGCTATTAGCATTAGTTAGCAAGAGACTTTGCATTTGTTTTCATGCAAAGCCTGAACAGTTTGCCATTAAGAAGCAAATAACTAAGGTTTGAGCTCCTGGATCATATCTGTCCTTCATTTTTGGATTGGAAACTTCATCCAAAGACTCATATACATCACTATTCTGGGTTCTTACTTCTCTGTTACTGTTNAAAACCAAAACAAACAAACAAAAGGCATTTAAATGTTTTATGGAATAAATGGAATATACACCTGCACCTTCTGGTTCAACTTCAGACCTCAAAGGAGAAACCCTGAAGGAAGCAGAGGCTCTGCTCCAACAAAGTGCTTAAGCTTCTTCTTAATTTTATATCAGATGATTGCTCCAGTATTAGAAGAAATGAGATTGGCAAACTGTGGACTAGAAAGGCTAATAGAGGAGAATCAGTTGTTACTGTGTACTACTGACCTGATGAATTCCAAGATTAGAGCAGAGAAGAATTAAAACTGTTGTTTCCAAAGTCTCAGATTAGTCATAAACATGTGTTTTGCTTGTGTTTAAATGCTTTGTCAGAGCAAGGAAGTAGTCTTCCCTCAGAACTTATGTGTAAGCAATGTCTGTGCCTTTGGAACCAGACTCCTGACTATTCAAAGGAATGTGTCATAGCTGGTCATCATGATAAATTGACTCACTAATGGAAAAGGGCTCCAAGGATCACATTTGGTGGACTGGTTTGTTTATTTTTTTTTGTTAGTATCATAACTGTTCCGACCACAGAATATTCTGTTTGTCTTCTTTGAAAATAATGACACTTGAGAATACCCATTTACAAGAAGATGCATTATTTCACCATCTTGACCAACTCATTAGATGCTATCACATTCTATCTTTATTAATGTTGACCAGTGTCTTATACCATAAAAGGCCCTTTGAAATTAGTGGTTTAATTAATAAATTAGTGGCTTAATAATTAATGAAATTAAAAGACAGTTGCTGCTCAACAGTTTTCACTCCTGGCCTTAGAAACAGTGCCATAAAAATTCTGTGTTTTCAGAAATGTCCCACTTTTTTGGTCTGTGCAGTAGGAAGCATTGCACTGTAACTTTAAAATGCCAAAAATAATCAAGAAGACATGTTAGCCAGAGCATTTAATTTCCAAGCCAGTAAATTCAGCTGCTGAATTTTTGTCCTTTGTTTTAGAATGTGATAGTTCTGTTGCATAACTACAATTAGGGAATCTCAGAAGACTCCAGAATGTTACAATATTCTGTGGATGCAAATGCAGGGTTGTTTTTCATTTAGTTTTACAGCAGGGAAGTGGCACTGAAATGGCAGCCTGTTGCCTTTTTTTTAACATCTAGTTTATGATTCATTCTAAAATATTTCATTTGGAGCTAAATTCGGATATTCCTGTTCTGACAAGCAGGGTAAATATTTTAGCAAGGACTTTCTAGAGAGACATTTTGACAGTAACATACTCCTCCCTTAGTGTTACAAAGGAAATAATTGCAATCCAAACCCAGAGTCAGCATTTTAATGGAAATGGTTCCAAAAGACTACATAGGATATTACAAATGTAAAATGCAGTTAATGAAAGAGTATACAGATGTCTTTCATGTAATTTAAATGAAAATGTCTAAATTGAGACTTGAAAATATCAACAACAATCTCTGAACTTCTTATTACAGTAGTATGTTGTGTGGAGATGTCATTCAGTGAGAGACAACACAGACCAGAAAGAAAAATACATATAAAAACATTAAGTTAAAGGTGGAAAGACGCCTTACAAAGCACTTTTTATTATGTTTTTGCCTTGATTAGAAGATATACCTCTCTCTTTGCTTGCATAATTCCGGCTGGTGTTTGTAGGGCTTACAGAACACATAGGAAAAGGAGAAAGAGACCAAGCTGCATGGACTGTAGTGAACCAAAACTGCAGGGAAAAGCATATTTGACAGAAAGTTTAATATAAAAATAAACCACAATTTCTCTGTTTGGTTTCTGGAGCAGAAAGTCGCAAAATAAGCAGAAAACTTTTGGTTCTTGATGAAATGGTTGGTTTAACTTCCTTACATCATCTGCTCTGTTTCATTCTTTAACCTCTGTTTCAATGAAAGGGGTTTAGACTTAGCTTGACTTAGGTTTATCACTGTGAAGCTGGGGCCTTGGAAAATATTTCAGAAGTGGCAGCCTTATGTTTGCATTTTTTTCTTTTGCAAATGTGGTAGAGGTAACCTTGATTTGCTAATTAGTGGAGTCACGCTTTATTGTGACAGAAAACTAAGAACAGTCCCTCAATGAAAATAACAAAGACCTACCCCATGGTGATTGATGAGAACGTTGTACGAGTGAAATGAGCTGGAAAGTCATCATCTTGTCTTTTCCTTTGCCACAGGAAAAGCATAGCAGAGAGATTTCTTTTCTTCTGGTCCTGATAAGGAATCTAACGAAGCATAAGGAGAGGTTACAGAGCATGGAAATGTGTTACACCCAGCTGCTCACTAGCTTGCAAAGCTGCAGTAAATAATACAGTTGCTATTTAATAAACAAAAGAAAACAGAAGTCCTTTGATAGTGATCCCTAGCCTCTCTCATGTGCTCTTCTGAAGATACAGTTTGTTTCTACTTAATTGGCTGTAATTTTGGAATAACATAGAGTTTGATACTGTAGTGTATGATTTGCAATTATTTAGTTGTTTTTGAGAGGGAAGACTGAGAGTTGTCTTTCTGGCACCCAGTTCAGCAATGTACAGACATACGTGGTCCTGGTTGTCTGGGTTGTAGCTACTTTTATTCTCACAGGTTTTCCACGAATGGTTACAGTGAAGATACAGGAGAAGATATGTAGTTTTATTTTCCCAGTTGGCTTACATAATCAGTAGCATACTTTTCTGCTTGTCACAGGTTACCCTTTTGAGAAACAATGTTGCGTCTGTCACATGCATCTTTTGTGACACTGTTTTGAAAAGACACATCGTGGAAGCAGTTTGTCCCCTTGATGGACTCTTCTTGCACAGACTTCTGACATACTTTTGACCTTTTATTAAAAATCTCTTAAGCTTGTTTTGTATAATATTTGGGGAGGTGAAGAAAGGGAGAAAATATTCTCTGCCTGAGAAACATGGGAGGCCATCTTCTCCTCTCTCCAGAAGACTATTGACTCTCACATTACACCTTTACCCTCACCTGCATAGTAGAGCTGATTCTTGTTTATTGTGTTAACATTAAGAAATAAGTAGGCTCATAGCTCATTGTGTCACTGCTAGTTGAAGATGCCTCCTATTTTTTAGAATCAGCTAAGTGTTCAAAAGAAAAGAAGGCAAGGTTTACACTAATTTGTGCTAATGTAAATCAGTGTCATTCTGCTCAGAACTGGAGGGGCTATGGCATATGTCACTTTGGAGAGACTCAGCAGATGTGTGGGACCATCTCCCACCACTGGAGCCACAGCAGACACCACAGTCATATCACTACCTGCAGCAGTTTGTTGTAGTATCTGAAATCCAGAGATGAACTGATGAGGCATGCGAGTAGCTCACATGTGATGATCTACCTTGCTTGGTTATCACCTGGCCTGTGGGAGGCAGCAACGCAAAGAGATGGAGTAGGACCACTGAGAATGAGTGTGGTACAAGAAGAAATGGCTGACAGGGATGGAGTGCAGTGCAGGCAGGATGAGAAGGATCAGAACTGGGAATGGGTCGTGGAAGGGCAGCAGGGCTCATGAAGGGAAGAAAGAGAATTAAAGGAAAAAAAAATAAGAAAGGAGAAAGGGATAGACCATGTAAAATGGAATGGAATAGGTAGCCATTCCCCTAGTCTGGTGCTACCCGCAAACTTCTCATACTTACAGTGAAAACAAAAGATTCCTCTTGCAAAATCCCTTTGTGCCATGTCTATAGGAAGAGGTGCTTGCCTGTTCCCCTTGCAAACCTGTTGGTTCGGAAACTGTTATTTTTTTAATTCGGGTTAATAGAATTGCAGATGAACTGCTGCTGTAAACATGGAGAACAACTCAATCCGCTGAGTGCTTCCAACAAACAACTGTCTTGTCCCCTACTTTTAATGTAGGGGTAGTAAGGCATCAGTTAGATTCTCATCCTGAAGACTACTTTGAGAACTCAAACAATGCTTTAACAGCATTGCAAAACTATATGTAAAGTTCTTGAGTTGGAGCTCCTGGGCAAACTGGTTCCAGTGGGCCTTCTTGGCTCTTCTTGAAGCCTATTTCTACCCATTAATTACATTGAAAAGTTTTCCTCTTCTGCCTATCCTTCATTTTCTTGAAGGTTGTTAAGCCTGTATAACTGAAAACAAATTCTAGTTCTTTACAAACATTAACCAGTTAATCTTTGCAACTCTCACAAATTAGTTAACCATTATCCCTAAGTTTATAATATGGAGCAAGAGAAGCAGCAAATTTAAACGCACTCCTGTGACTCTGGTAGTAATAGATTCCAGTATTGTTCCATTGTACTGCACTCCCAAGCACCACGGTTCTGCCGTGCAAGTACATTACAAGCAAAAAAAAAAAAAAATTTGAAAATTAACTTTTAAAAAGTACACAACTAAGTTATTTATTATGTATTCCTTGGAGAGATTAGGAGGGCATTGTCTTCTTACTTTCCTCTATGTTCACATCTTTATGTTATCTATTTATGTTTTTGTTTACTATTTATCTTTATGTTAACTATTTATTAAAAGAATGTCTAAGTTTAGAGAACAGCAGTATTTTGATGTCTGGTGTCATGCTGACATTTATGTCACAGAGAAGGTTGACTGCAGCTCTCTGAAGGTCCTGTTAGTTTCAGTGAGTGTGGGAGGAGAATGGAAATACTAAAAAGCAGTGGGACCAGCTCAGGTCTTTGAAAATTGATTGATAGAGTCCCCATAACTTCACTGGACTTTGGTTGTGCCTAATATGAGGCCACCTTTCATCAGCATGCAAGTGTCATTCATGACCATGCTGAATTGCTCCAAGTTTTCATGACAGAAACACTCAAAATTAAGTCCAAATTCTTCAGTAACCCCAGTTTCTAATTCAAAGAAGTGATTCTGCTGTCTGGCTTCTTTTACAGGACCTTGAGTCCTTACGTATCTGTATATGCCACAAAATACATTTGCTTATATATCAGGAAATTGATCAAGCCTGTCTTCTAATATTTAAGTAAGTTTTCCATTAAACAGAAATTGCTGGAACTAGTTTATAACTGCAAAGAAACCATAGGAATTAGGTGCCCAGGTCTTACTGATTGTAAATTATGTTTGTGTTTCTCATCTCTAGGATCCTACTGACTGCTTTTTTTCTCCATTAAAAAAAACCAACCAAACAAAAAAAACCCACAGAACTTATTTTCTTGTTGCCATGCAGGTGTTTCATCAAGAGCCCATGCATTTTTAGTGGCTACTATTTAAAAAAGCAACTGAAGAGGGAAATCAAAGGAACACTCTTCTTGAGCCTTTTGTGTCTAGCCAAGGATTTGACTGTTTTCAAAAAAGCTTGGGCTGAGAGGTACAAAGCTGCCTTTGGCTGTATGAGATCTGATCATCCACATCCCCTGGGATACTTCTGAAGTCTCATCCTTTGTTGTTATGTATCAGTGTATAACAAATCAATATAAACAGTGCAGACAAATCCAGTGAGAATTTCTGTAGAAATGTCAGTGATGATGCCAAGATGTTGATAGACCATTAGGAAAAGTAGTCTGTCACAGATCTCTATGTATTTACATAATTTGAATGCTCCTCTGGACCAGAATCCATGTGGTCTTTTTGCACGTGATTTTGAGCACATTGACATGTTAGTCTTTGTTCTCAGGTTAGTCCTTCTTGTGCTTAGGTGACAAAGTAGGGCAGTCATCTTCCAGGGCCTTTTGTGTTATCTCTAGTGTTAGCTTAAGTTAGCAGTCCCAAAGATTAATTTGCAGATTTACCCTTCTGGGAGACTTTGCCTCCTAAGTCCGAAGCTGTTTGTAAAGCATTTTTCTTGATGTATGTGCACAGCATTGTTTTAGCTTTCTAATCACTGACCAGCTGGCTTGTTAGTGAATAGAGCTGTGGGCCCCTTGCCACATTTCATGTGAGGTCTTGGCTGGGTGGCCAAGCAGGCAGCCTGCAGCCAGTGTCAAAGCAATTCGAAAGGTATTGGCACAGCAGTGTCCCCATTAATTTCTGCTTGTCACATGCTGTCATGCAAGTTACACCAGAGAGGAAATGACCGTTAAAATAAAAGTGCGCTTGTGGCACTTGGTCCCCTCCAGACGTTATCCCCGAGGTTAAACAAGTGGATACAATTAGCTGCTATCCACGGACAGCTGCAGGGAAGGAGAAGACAAGATCTGAGCCCCACAGCAATGTGTCTTTCCTGTTAGCAGGGAGTGTTTTCTGTTAACATATGTCATATTTTAACCCTTCATGGAGCTTGAGTAAATTAGAAAGAGATATTATGACCAGCAGTATCAGGAAGGTGCTGCTGAAGAGCTGTGGTGCTGCTTGAGCAGCCTTCTTCCCTAGGGGAGTTGGTTTGTTGATGCCTTTCCTCATAAGAATTGGTGTGAGAGGCACTGGAGGAGAATCCACTTGTCAGTGATTGATAATTTACTGTACTTTGTAGATTCTGGCAGTGATTTCTGTGAACTCTCAGAAGCATACTGAAGTAGTTAAAAGGAGTCGCATCCAGCTTTATTGATTATCTGGATAGACTGATTTATTTGATTACATCAGGAGAGCTTCCACAAGGATTGCAGCAAGTGATGATAAGCTTAGGAGGTCCCAAAATACAGCTGGCAAATGCAGAAACAAAGACTCTGAAGAGGAAGGGGCAATGACGTCCCACAATGAGAGAAGGAAATATGTACTATGAGGAGCAATCAAAAACCTTTTTTTAAAAACTGAAAGTACTGAAGTCTGAGAGGTGATAGAGATGGGAAACTACGTACAGTTCTCCCGAACAAATTGACTTAGTCAAGCTCAAGTTTGGATTTTACCTCAGAAGAGGCTCACAACATCAGTTGAAGGAAGAAGGTGACTTGTCCTCTTGAGAAACATGATAATTAAAGAATCTGGATTTATATGAAAAGTGTGTTCCAGAATTCAAAGTACAGCACTGCCCCAGCTATCCAGCTTGATCTGCTATGATGCTTAGATACCCAATTTGGGCTGATGTTAGTCCGTAGACATGTGCTAGAAGGGGCTTCAGAGCCAATGTATACAAATGACAGGTGCTATTTCAAGTCATTTGTTTGGGACTTACCAATTTGGCGAGGCAGTAAGAGTTTGGGGGATTTCTTTGCTCAATTTAGTCCTCATCTCTTTTTCAGATAGTATGAGGAATAATAAGAACTGAGTGTGTAACAGCTTGTCAAACCAGGAAGTTCTGTGAGAAACTGCTGTCTCTAATATAGTTATAAAAAGCTTGTATTAAAAGAAAGGAAGTTTCTCAGAAAGTATTTGGGGATGTACAAAACTGTGATATCACCCAGAGATACAGGGAAAAAAAAGTCTGGGTTTTTTGCTTATCTAGGCTCAAATCCATAAATTCTGTTGAGAGTCATGACTTCTTTTGTTTTTTTCTGCAGGGCACACTGAGCTGAAAGGTTTGAGCAGTGAAAAAGACTGTTAATCACAAAGTTACATTAACCTGCAGTAAAATTTTCATGTACAGGGCAGGTCTTGCTAACAGTGCTGCATTTGCCAATTTCTGTCAGATTGTTAAAACAAATTTCCCCTCTGTTCTCATTGAATTTTTACAAACATGAATTATCTTACAAACATGAGTAACCAGATTGGAAATGCTGTATGTTTCATTTGCATGTCTGGTAATTCCACTTTGATAGGAATTTTTGGTACATCGACTGACTGAACATAAGTAGAACAGTAATACATAGATTTCCTTTCAGTCATGCATGTTCTTCTCATCAAATATGAAAAATAGCAGATGAAAAAGTAAAACTTGAAAGATCTATACTGAAAACTGACTTGACAGGTGTTGAACTATAAAATTAGAAATTGATGGGGAGAAACTTACATGACCCTGAATAAAATGCGACCAGGTGTGTGCCCGTGTATGTATATAGGTGCCCTATGGATACTAAGTAGACATGTCTTGTACTGAATTTGGTCTTTGGTTCCCAGCTACTGAGATCAGTGTGGAAATCCGACAATATTAAGATAGTGGTAAAACAGACATATACTTACTCTGAAACTTTTAAAGACCCCTAAAATATTAATCCAGGTTCTGCTAAGGAGGGCAGACAGAAGGTTCCTCAGAACAGTTCCTTGACCACAATCAAGTGCATTTATTGTCTTAACCTAGTCTTAATTATGTTGCCTTTGCTGCTGGTGAACTCTGGTGTTCGAGAACTGGAACACTTCAAAATAAGCTTGGTCAGGTTCTTCTGTGGTGGTACAAATTCAGCGGTTCTCTTCTAAGTTAGAAGGGACAGTCAATGAGTTTTAAATAAGGGGACTAGAACATGTCTAACCTGCTGTGGTGGCTGTGAGTTGAATTCAGTCTACACACAGGACTATGACCATGAAGGAAAACAGTACCTCAGTATACTGAAAGCTATACACATGAAATTCAATCACAAACTTACGGCAGTGCAATAGTATTGCTACACCTCAAAGTTTTTCAAAGCCTTTCCTCATTGACCTCTACAATTCATTTAAAATCTTACATTTTTCCTAAATCCTGTGCACAGCTGCAGTACTTGTACTTGAGACTGACATATAATATTCATGATATACAGGCAGGTCTGTGCATAATAATGACATTAGCTGATTTTACTAGTTTGGCTATGAACTAATTGATTGATTATCGTGTTTCACAGTAATTTAAAGGGCTTTCTACTTGTGGTTGCCTTGGTACTTCCAATAGCAACCAAAATAGTCTTCAAAACAGTGTTTTAGAGACTCCCTGCATTCAGATATTGTATCTTTTAAAATTGCTGCATGAACAGTTCTAACCATTAAAAAAACTCCAACCACAAAACCAACAAACACAAAACAAGACAACCATATTTATTTCAGTATTTTTTGCAGTAAACTGCTATAGATAGCATTGCCTTTAACGGAATTACTCAAAACCTTAAAATGCATATATACATCCATGCATACTTTTTGTGAGCGTGCATGTCCATAGGGTTCTTCATCCTCACAATTAGATAATCCAAAATGCCTTGTATGATCCCTACTTTCTTTATTACAAAAATAGTTTAAAATAGAGACTTTAACAGAATATATTTTAAAATATCTTTTAATCTACTGAGTTTATTAAAGAATCTTTCATATTATTAAAAATAATTTTAAAATTCAAAGGTAATAACACTAGTATTGTACTTCATATTTAAAAATATATATAACTGGTAATTATTTTGCAATAAATTGATTACATTTAGGGCATCAGTGTACAAAATAATCAACAAATATCAGACCAATTCCATGCATGTCCTTGGCAGATATTAACAATACAGTAAGTCAGTTGACTTTATTTTTCTCTGCACAGCATTTTGCTCTGTGAAAAGAAAATGAATGTTTTATCTTGTTTAGTAAGGTTGATTAATATGACTAAGTGAGCGGATCATTTGATGATATTGTCTCCTATCAAAATAATGAACATATTTAAATTGAATATGTGGTGAAGTTCACATTCTCTTGGTACTTGTTAGTTAATTGACAGTAATATCACAGCAGTCTTTTATGAGGAATGATCCTTAACCTATGAATACTTTTGTGGAAAGCAGTAGGACTACTCTGAGATAAACTGTTACCCAGTGTAAGAAGAATTGAGAGCTTTGTATCCTGTATATTGAACTGAATCATGGATGACTCCTGGGGAGCTAGGAGGAGGCGAAGAGCTCAGGCTCCTTCCCTTTCTGAATGCCCTGCAGGGAGACTGAGCAGAATAGCTTTCTTCTGAGGGAAGGAATAGGGCAGAAGGGCAGGGATCTGTCTGCCTCTTACTGTGTCCCAGCCACTGCACCCAGACAGCTGCATGGAGAAGAGCATCCTGCAGCTCAACAGACAGTGGCAAATTGCATCTCTGCCCCCACAATCACAGTCTTATCATTCTAGATAGGCTGGTGTGATGGGTTCCCAGCACAGTGTGAAGACGAGTTAAAAAAGAAAATCACAGCATTTAACAGGGAATCACTACATTATTGCTAATGCCTTTGGGATTCAGTGTAACAACATTAATCATGTCTTTTGCTATTCATGTATCTGTACTGTGTAATTCCTCAGGAATGCCATTGTTTTTTTGGCATTAATTAATGTTGACTGTTTGCTACAAAGCATAACCATAGAAGTGCTGTAATTATTCTGCTTCAAAAATAGGCCCCAGAGAATGTGACAACTCTTTAAACTTTTGTTCCATCATGTTTAAAATTACTCTCTAAATTGAAAGCATTATTATGGTTGGGGTTTCTGTGTAATCCTGTAGGATACAAAGGGAAGCTTCATCCTGTCCCCTTCTCAGAGAAGTCCCTGTTTCAGTGAGAAGCAGTGAACCTTCACATCAAACAACCTTGACTGATTCATTACACGTTGCTGTCTAAAACTGGTCTCCTTTGTTTACACTTGTGGTTCCCTTTTACGCAAACACTCCTACAGGAAATGTTCAGGATGAGTATCCCAACACCTGCCACCCAAAATAGGGACGTTGCATTCTGCTCAGCAAAAAGAGAAAAATTAGTTACAGAAAGACAGAAACTCTGGATGAAGGAATCAAGTTGTGGAGGTGCATGAGATAGTCCACAGAAAAGTGGGAAAAATGTTAGGAGATTCCAAAGGATTGTTGTGCTTTACAAAATGTTAGCACAGAAGTAGAGCATAAAGAGGGAAAAAAGGCAGGTTAAAAAAAAAAAAAAAAAAGGCCATCCAAAGCCTGTGTTAGTATAAATTTAGGGTCTGGTACAGTTGACAAGGCTCTGTACCAGGTTGCATTTATTTGGTGATACAACTGTGTATATTTATGGGCTTCCACTGAATTACTCTCTTTGGTATTATGAAGTCCTGTCACCATAAAGAAGAGCAAATCTGGTTAAAGATTTGTTTCTCTTGATGTAGTAGCCAATGGAAGAAAAGTGTGACCTTCACATAATAAGCAGCCAGTCTTAAGTGTATGACAGGTGTATCTAGGGGTCCATGTGTTCTCTGAAGACATACTTCTTTTTGTGTTTTCCTTCAGGTTGCATCTTACTGTGTTTCCCTTTATCAAGACAAAAGGTAGCATCCATACCTTTACCACAGTGGTGAGTTAGCCTAACTTAAGAGTTGAACTTCCACCCAGGCACTCAATCACTTCCCCCACCTCAGCTATAGAAAGTAGAGAAGAACAAGAAGCAAGAAAGCCCATGGTATGAGAAAAGAGAGAGAGATTACTTACCAGCCACCATCATGGGCAAAATAGACTGATCTTGGGGAAAATCAACTTGGTCTAATAGCAGTCAATATAGATATTTAATTGCTAATTCAGATTGCAGTAAAAAAAGGCAGACGTTCAAATAACACCTTACCCTGCCTTTTTCCAGGCTACACATCACTTCTGAATCTTCCTACTCCAAGCAGCACCGGAGAATGGGGTGTAAGAGCTTGTGGTCAGTCCATAGCAGCTCCTCTCCCCTGCTCCCTCCTCATGCTTCCTGCCTGCTCCAGCCTGGGTCCTTTCCACAACCTGCAGTTCCCTCAAGAATATCTGCCTGCTCTAATGCAGGTCCTCCATGGGCTGCAGTGTGGATATCTGTTCTATCATGGAGTACCTCCTCTTTCTCCTCTTACTTCTCTTCCTCTCACCTTGGTGTTCCCTGTGCTGTTTCTCACTCCTTTTGTTCCCTTCTCTTCTTTTCTTCCAGCCTTTTCTGCCCTTAATTATGTTCTCACAGAAGCACCACCATCCTGACTGATGGGCCCAGCCATGTGCCGCAGTGGTTCCATTGGGGCTGGTTGGAGCTGAGTGTATCTGGCAGGGGGCAGACCCTGGTCTCCCCTGACAGAGGCCCCTGCAGTCCTGGCAGCTGGTGCCCAGGCACAACACCACAACTAGCTGTACAGTTTCTGTTTTCTTCTAGCAAATACTGTTTTGGTCAACAGCCATGCCATCCTCTTTTGCATTAGGCAGGTAGAGTCCTTCCCCAGAGACTCTGGCTGTATATATATTATTATAACAAGTTATAAGTTACTGCAGATAATTCACAGGTATTTTCGTTGGAAGTCTAGAAGGTCAGTGACTCCTAAAGGATTAAAGTGGTATTTGAGAGCCAATGGCTTGGAAGGGATCTATGGATCGAACACCAGAGGGGAATTAAGAGGGGTCAGTGAAGCATAGAGTTAAGAGGGGATGGGACAAGGTGGAGACAGAAGTCTGTAGGAAAACAGGGCTTTCTACTTTTGCTGTCCTTGATTTGGGAAGTACAATCTGTGAGGCTCCCTTTGGCAAAGGCAGCAGCAGCTGCTCAGCCTCACCCAGGCCTAGCCCCATCCTCACTGGTGCCAGAAGAATATGCAGTACATACTTCTGTGTATTATTGAGACTCATGACATCAAATGGTATTGTTTGGAAAGTTCATTGTAGTTTGGTCCTGACGTTCAGTGCTGGTAAATTTAGTAAATATCAGACTGAGCCATCCTTGTCAATACCATATATGGTGGAACAGGCAAAGATGTAGTGTTTCCATAACAAATTTGCTCCTGTTTCCATTATGGCTTTTAGAGAATTAAGTCTACATATTTGTCTCTAAAGAAAGTGTATTTGTTTGTTGTATCCCAAAATAGCCCAGTTTTCAACTGAGTTACAGATAAGCATTTTAGATTTGTGCATAGACTGCGTTGAAAAAGTAGCCTGAAAAGGAAAAAATTGTAAAGGCTTGATTGTATGAAAGTACTCAGAGTGGGATAATGTACATATCTTCAACTCACGCGACAGCAGCCATTGTAGATTTTCCAATGCTAGAGCATAGCAGAAATCTCTGATCTGAAAAAACAGGCACATTCTGTGTTTGTAAACATATAATATCCAAAGAACATCTGATAGACGTCAGTAGAGGTTTGATCATGACTCATTAGAGCTTGTTCTTTTAATCTCCTAAGGCATGAAATTTCTTGTTTGTTGAATAGAATTGATCACTTTTCAATTAACTTTTGAAATATGATTTTATCTGTCATTCCAAAGTGCAGTATACCTATCTACCACAGAATATTTCTCAGGGAAAAGCAGACAGAAAAAACCTAATCCTTGAGGCACTCAATAACTCTTGCAGTTATTTCTGGATCTCAGTAATTGAGATAATACATCACTAATAAAAAATGGATCCATTTCTGTCAGATGAGTAGAATTATCCTGATTTCATTACGTAGTGATCTGGCTGGTGCATGTGTATAGCCTTTATCCAATTTGTTAGCAAAGGTTAGTGTCTTCTGGGGTTAGTTGCAGTGTCAAAGAAAGCACACAGCCCACACCGAGTCTGCTGTTTCTTGAAAGTGGCAGACTGAGAGAATGAAGTCACTTCTCAGATGTGAGGCCTAATGATTTTTGAGTAGGCTTATGTATAGCACAAAGCTAATAATTCATTATGGATTAAAAAAACAAACAAACAAAAACCCCAAAACAAACAAACAAAAAATCAAAACAATTTAAAAGCTCTCTCTTTTGTTTGCTTTGGTATTGAAAATCAATTTGTGCAAACAAGTATCAAATTCTAAGCTGTACTGTTTGGTACTCTCTATTTAAAGTGCATAATAATAAGCCCATGTTGTGATTTTGGCTTCTGCTCTTTTCCTACTATGCTGAGAATTTAAAAAGAGGACAATAACGAATCAAAAATGTCAAATAATCTTTTTTCATCCAAATACCCTTCTTTGCACTCACAAAATTTTGGGCTGTTCTTCTAATAGAATTTTGAACTGAAATGTGTTCATATGTGTGAGTAATAAACATAATCAACAGTCCAAAATTAATACTATGAGAGAATAGCCTATAAGGACTAACTCTGGGTTTCCTGGAAGAGAAAATACAGCACTTCTTTTTCTTCTTTCTAACAACTTTTAAATTTACACTTCCATGTTACACTTTTCTGCAGCACTTTTTTTTTTCTTTGTGAAAAGAACTTTTGCAAATTATATTCATTTTTTTGAGTCCTATGGAGGAAGAAAAAGGCATACCGGTTTCCATTTTCAAGTATTTTCTTCTTTCACCTGTGCCTTGAAGGACAGTGAATTTAGAAACTGAAGACATTGCTTACAGCTTGCTATAAACAGAGCAGAAGTGTGTTTGCTGTACCTGAGGAGGAAAGTTGAAAAAACTCCAGCATCATTTGTAGGAAAAAAATATTCTTGATATGTTTGGTAACTGCAGGAATGAGTTTACATACTTGACAAATGAGTAGGATGTATAAATGTCACCAAAAAGGGACTTGCCAGGGTCTACTGACTAATCCTTCAGTTCTTTAAAGTATTTTTTTTATTTGATACTATGTCCACCTGGAATATGAAAGAAAAAATAGGCCCAAATTTAGTGAAACAATCAAGTTCATATGTAAAAAAATCATGTGCTTAAGTGTTCTTGGTGTGTTTTTCACATCTGCAAGACTGATCCAAAGACTGTTGGGTTTGATGTAAGTTATAATGGCATGGAGTAGCATATATGACATGTATTAATTCTACTGATGAATGAAACCTGCAGAGCTGTAGTCCTAGTTCTTACATGAATTTCTGAACTGCAAAGGAAAACCACTTAAATATAAGAGGATTAAATACACTTTGTATATTTGTTTTAAAGGTCTAATCCCTAATATACCAGTTATCAAAATTATCAGATCTCAATTTTTTCTGGGGAAACAAAGGAAATAAAAGGCATCAGCTATCAGGAAATGGGGTTCTTAGTTTACTACCATCCTTCAGAGGTTCTCATAATTAAATGCTGTCACAGGATCCATTACTTCATGGTAAAATTACAGTTGGGGTTTCCAAATAAAAGCTTTTATTTATGTATTCCTTTGCTATATACAGAGATTTCTATTAAAAGTCAAGTTAGAGCTTCCAACCTTAATATCTGTATATTTTAAAATATTTTCTGTGAAGGTGATTAGGGAACATTACAGGAAAATAATTTTGTGTTAAATTATATAACAGTGTCTGTAAAGTGTATCTTAAAAATGCATCCAACTAATGCAGTATTATCAAGTTGAATGTTCTGAGGTATTTTAAACCCATTTTCAGATATAATTCCTTTTAATAGTGTGCCTTGAACGTTTACTTGCAACTTGCCCAAGTCCATAGAGAAGAACAAAGGCAACCAACTTCAATTTATTCTTCTTGCCTTTTCTTGTTTTTCGTACCACACCCCTCTCCAAGATAATTTTGGTCACTAATAACAGGATTGGGGGACACACTCCTGCATGCTTATGGAAGGGGCATATGTCACCGGGAAACAGAACTGGAGTTTCATGAGCTCAAGTTGAGTGCGTGCAGAAAATAAACTTTTTCATTGTCCATTTTGTTTCTTTCTTGTTGCAACATCTTATAACTGCCTATTTGCCTATACAAATATAATTCTCAAGTTGACAGTATCCTTCTAATTTGGAATTCAGGGGATTTCTAGTATTTGGGTTTGAGTCTCATGGCTCATTCTTTTCACATTACTAAGATTAATGTGAAACCATGAGTATCGATGAAATAGTTTCTTCAGCTGTGGAAATGACATAGAAGATTGTATCACTATAACAAAAGAGAAAGAAAAATGAGAACTGTTATATGGTTATTACACTAATTTAGTGCTAAGCTTGCAGGTAAAGATAGCTTCTGTCCTATTCAGTAAATTCTATGCCACAGATTTTGCAAAGTGAACTTTTTCCCTCTATGACATTAAATCCTGGAAAGGTTGTCATTTAAACAGTTTTCCTCATTGAAGCGGGTCCTTGTCTCGCTTGAAATGAGTGATAAAATTTCTCTTCACTGGGGCAGGACAAAGCATAAGCTAGCAAGATAGTGGTGTGTGGTTTAAACTTCATAAAAAACTACTATGTGTTTTTCTTACTTGAACAACATTCTTTTGAAGTTGTCCTGGGATTTACAGACATACTCTTGCTATTTCTATTAAGTATAAGTATATATCTTTATACTTCTGTCAATCAACCTCAGTTCAACTAGAAACAATTCACTAAAGATACCTGTTCAAGTCCGTTGGTTCTAACAACATCTTGTCCATTTTATATTAATAGTTGATTTTCTCTCCCATGCACATATTTAAATCAATCTTTATTAAGTTAGTTTTGCAGATTATGACAGGAAGTTTGTTTGCCTGCCACCTTGTCTTGATAATTGTGTATTCATGTCTTCTTTTTATATAGGATATGATGCTTCAGCTGTTTCGAGGACTGGATTTTCTGCATTCGCATCGTGTGGTGCATCGGGACCTGAAACCTCAAAATATCCTTGTAACCAGCAATGGGCAGATAAAGTTAGCTGACTTTGGCCTTGCACGAATCTACAGTTTTCAAATGGCTCTGACCTCAGTGGTAAGTTCCTGAAGGCTTTTATTTTAGTTTTAACCTAGCGGTGTGAACCATCTCTACAACTGAAGTTACTTGTGTCTCTTAAAGCAGTTACTTTCCAGCCAGGATTGAAGTTGTTGTAGTTACGTTGTACAAGTAATCGATTACTGATTACCGGCTCTAGGTTAAATCATGACTGATTAGTGCAGGATAGGTATATGCTAGTTTTCTGAAACTTTGTCGGTGAAGCTTCTGTAATGTTAGTGAACTTCTTCTGTACATTAAGTCGGACGGGTAGGGTTAAAGTTTCTGAAGTATCAAATTTAAGATGTCTGTTGCTGATCTCCAGGTACCTTGCCTGTAAAAAAAACACAAATACTAGTGAAGATGGCACACCGTCATGCTCTGATTTTTAGTCTCTGTGAATATGGATTCAGTGCTTGCTTCTGTATGTTACTGAATGATTCCAAATAGTGCTGTGCTGGAGGAAGCTCAAATGGGCCTGGCAGCCAAACTCACAGCTATGTCCCAAGCCAGCTGTTAAAGAGCACCCCCAGGAGCACTAGGACCCCTGCCACTGTTGCTCCCAAGAGTTCTCTGGTTGTACTTGACTTGTACGTGAGCTCACTTGCAGAAGGTCTGACCCTGTCCTGCATTAATGCTGGAGATGCCCTGCCAGCCTCTCATCTTTTGAACCCCGTTTTCATAGTTCCTCATCCTACTCCCAGAATCAGGTTCTGTTAGCTTGGGGCAACACCTTTGAAGCATGTTGAAGAGCAGCCATGCTGTATGTATGTTTGGTATCATTTAGATTTGTTGCCTGCTTGTGATTTTTTTTTTGCTTCCATTTTCTGTTCTGAGTATCATACTGCCCTGACAGTATCAATTATGATAACAGAAAATGGAGAACTACTGAGAAAAGAAACTGAAAGGATACCCTTTGCATTTTACATCATACTGTAGAAATTAACTTGGCTCATGTTGATAAAAAGCAGTTTGTTCTTATTATTAGTTACCACAAGGGTCTTCCTGTTGTTATGTGATATAACTATGGACATCTGGCTTCAGCATGAATGGAGACAGGAAGCCACAGAAAATTATATCATCAGCATTTTGCTAAGCATGGGAAAGTATCCTTGTCATATAAAGCATATGTAAACCTGTGTTTTGGGGCTAGTTTTTTTTATTCCCTGTTGGATGTAGTCTAATCCAAAGCTGAAAGATTCTGATCGCTGAGATCAGTGAAGATTGATATCATGTTGTACTTCAAAAGAGAGCTTTGAAGAAACGGAGAGAAGGGTTCTTTCTGATTTACTGTCATTTTTTGTTTCCCAGTTATCAGTTTCAATTGATCCATAAAATTATTTGAGATAAAATTGCAGAATATTGTAAGGTTTTCAACAGGATTTTTTAGAAATATTCTGCATAAAATAAGGAAAAAATATCTACAGAACTGAGCAGGAGTTTGTATGTGATCAGGTTGCCTTCATAGGAGGGAAGGTCAAAAGACTCAGGAGTGTATCTACTGTGGCAAAAGACCTGCTTGTAAGAGGACATTGCCAGGGTTGCTTTCTAAAGGATGTACATGTACTTAAGTATCTAATACTTGCACACTAGAAATAATGTTTTAAAATCCATTAGCTAGTACCCTTGGCACTGTTGTGAACAAGAGTTGTTCAGACTGAGGAATTAGCTACATTAAAGTTTGTACTGTGTTCACATAAGCCTTCAAGTGTTATTGCAGCTTTACTATAAAGTATTAAAATAATTGAATTATTCCGTGACCAAGGATAAGTCAAGTATCTGGGCATAGGCATGAAGAATGACTTTCACATCTAGAACATGGTGTATCATTATTTTCTTATTTAAAAAAACAAACAAACAAAAGCAAACCAAAATACCATGACCATGCATTTTAAAGTTAAAAATTAATGGGTTTTAACACATACGGTGTTTTGCACCTTCAAAATAAACATTTGTCTGGATGTGTAGAGACCTATAGGGGAGTGTTGTTTAGAATGTGATAACTGTGGTATGGTTTTAAATGTCAGTCTTCATTGCTCCTACAGACTGAGTGCGGGTTAGAAACTTCTACTTCCCTTTTCTGATTTTAAGTTTTACCTTTGGATTACTCTTTGGGTGTGCAAATTATTTTTTCTTTCCCTCCATTGAAACTCAGTACAGAAAACAAAACTAAAAAAAATCAACCAACCAACAAAAAAACCCCAACCAACCACCCAAACAAAAACACAAAAAAACAACAAACAAACAAACAAAAACAAAAAAACAAAAACAACAAAAAAAAAACACCAAAAAACCCAACTACAAACAAACAAAAAAAAGAAACAAAAAACCAACAAACAAACAAAACAAAACAAAAAACCAACAAACACAAAACTCCAAACTTCTCATTTTTTAAAACTTAAAGACATTCTTGACTTCATTGTTCCTAAAACAGTCTAAATTGTAATTGTTTACCACACATTGAGTGAACTTTCATTGATTACAGCAAGACCAGCTTTGTTTTGAAGTGTTTGCAGGAAAAAAATGGCATTATAAAAGATACAATAAATCTATATGAGTACCAATTAATAAAATCCTAACTTACAAGGGTTAACTTCAGAGTATATTGAAAAGTGATAGTACGGACAGCCCAGTGATAAAAGGCTGCCATGATTGATACAAGGGCTCTGCAGCATTTCCTTCAAATGAGAAGCTTACTGCAAGATAAACTACAAGAATCATCTTTTGAAGTATCAGATCATTCCCAAGATGCATCCTCATTCATTGCTCACAAAGAAACTCTTCAGATGGGAAAAAAGAGCATGCCATGAAAGTAATCCAGTAAAAACTGATCCAGCCCAAGTGCTCTGGGTGCTGCAAATGGTAACTTCAAACAGTCTCTCTCTAACAGCCAGTTATTTACAGAATGCTACAGAATCCTTCTGGCAGACTGGTTGTCCGGGCATATTGCTGCCGTTTAAAGAAACCTCTTGATACTTCTGTCAGTGAATGAATAAAAGATTCAAACTAAAGTTACACAGTCTTGAGGGGGCAGGGTGGAGATCACTGCTCCCAGCTGTGTTCTGACTGAGAACTGATACGGGTCTGAAATAACAGCAGCTAGAAAGAATGAGGTTGGGCGGAGGTATCTCAGATGGTGGGCAATAGGGCAAGCTTTTGGGTTCAGACAAAGTTAGAGTTGTTTTTCAAGTGTTGGTCTTGGCCCTCAGGGAAATTTTGAATAGGCTTTGTGATAACAGAGAAACTCCGTAGGACAGAGGAGGTGGATTGATGTGACTGTAATTTTAGAGCTTGATAGCAAAAGTTAATGAACCGTCACTTTTCCTGATGCAGAAAAATAGGCACTTAGTTCTAACTTTCTCTGAGCAAAGGAGCAAGTAGGTGTCTGGAAATATGAAGTTGTGTTATGAAAAAGAAATAATCCATTTATTTGTTTTTGTTGTCTTCTAACTGCCATAAAGAAAGAAAATGAAGCTGAATCATTGCATACAAGAATGTTAAGTGAGATAAGTGCACATGATTGTGATCATGGCATCTAGGTGGAGCAGAGGCTGTCCAGCTTTTAAAACCTGGCCTGCATCAGGATCTCCAATGAAATGGGCAGAATGTTAGCATTTGTAACACACTTAAAAGACTTTCTTTGAAAAGGTGTGTTTTACTATAGTTGTCAGCACTACTGAGAGTTTTTTCCTCATGAAATGCTAACAAAATTTTTATGTCTTCCTTTTTAAAAAAACAACTTGTTTTCAGGTTTACCCAATGTCACTTTCTCTGCTAATGCTCTAAGTTTTTGAATACAAGACCTGGCTAAATAGATTTTTAAAAAGGGAAGACACAAAAAATCCCAGAGTTGTTGTTACTAAATAATCTTATATTATGGTAGTATTTTGAGTGTTTCTTCAGAATAAAAACTTTCCATCCATTTCTGGCAGTCACTTCAGCACAAATGGTTTACATGTCACATCATGCAGGAACTTGGATTTAATTTTGTTAGTATAATAGCAAGGGAGCGTAAAATAATTTTCACTAACTGGGCTTACTCTGTAAATATAAGTACATAAATTACTTACAGCAACAAAAATAACAACAAAAGATAGAAAAAGACTCTTCTAAAGAAGAAATACTTCCCTGTTTTCTGCCCACTGATGCATTGTAAGTTTCTAATAAATGCCGCCTGGTAGTAAATAATGTAAATGTTAACTCTCATCTGAGCCAATATGATCAGTGAGAGCCCAGGCAAAGAACTTTCTTTTGCTTTGCCCTGTGTTTGTCTCTTTTGTTTTCCTACTTTTTACGGCCACCTCTTTCTGATACTGTACTTTCCAAAATCCATGTATTTATTTGCATGTAATACACCCCACAGAGTCCATTCCGATGCTGGGTGTGTTCCAGCAGAGCAGAAGTCTCTTGCAGTGCAGCTTTAACCTAAAACACATTGACTATCTCTAATGGGCCTGATCCGGCAATCTATCTAAAGCTCGCAGTTATCGTTGAAAGTAGGAGGAGACCTATGGGAATTAAGCAATCACCTATCACTGGTTAAACTAAGTCCAAATCCAGGCTATGTTAAGGTGATACCTAATGATGCCACTATGATGACACTTGAGTTATTCTCATGTATAATTTGATAAGTGCATAACTCTTCCTCCCTCTGACAGGTGGAAGTGACATTGTTTTGGTATGCACTGATCCTTTGCTGTTGTGAGGAGGCACGACACCAGAGATAGGGGCCCTTGCTCCAGTTCTTTTATTGTGGTGCATTTCTCCAGTCCACCCAAATGTCACTGAAAAGGAAAATGAGTCACAGACATCCAGTGGATGAAAATACGTGGTTTTGAGCTTGTCAATGCTGCTGCTGAGAGTTTGTGGCTATTTAGGAGTGCAATATGATTAAATTTTTTGGCTTATTGAAGGAAAATCTGTCTTCCCTCCTAATACACAGTTCTGCATAAAAAGTCCATGTATTTGGCTTTGTGAAAAAAATTACTGAATTTTTATGATATTTTAACAGCTGGAGGGATCTTTACTGCATCCTTCCAACACCCTGTAGAAAAGTTATTTTCATCACATAAAATGAGTCATTTATCTCTGAAGTCATCTTAAGAACCAAAATTATTATCAGCACATTGACAGTAAAATCTGCAGCTGACTAAAAACATTTTAATATATATTTACAATGATGTCACTCAGCTCAGATGTTCTCTAAGAGGGCCCAGAATTAAATGAAAACAATGACAAAACAGGTTGCTCAGTGTCATAGTGTTAAGCAAAGGGCAATACGGAAATACATGGGAGCAGAGATAGGAAGTTAGAAGTTTCTTATATTCATCTGCATTGTGATCCTATGAGATGATTTTCAAAACTGATCATTAATTTTTGTTGCCCATTGTAAGAAATGTTAAAGTCTTCAAGGCTTGTCTGGAAGAGCAGTACGAGCTACTCTCGTAAAGAGAAGGAGGATTTCTAGCAAGGTTGTTATTTTTAGAGATGCATCCTAGAGATAATCTGTGGGTGCTCTTTCACAGTCAGCATAAGTAGATGTAACATTTCTATTGCTGCTGAGAAAATGGTCTTTCTTTTGTCTGGACAGTCCCATCACTTCCTTTGTGTTTGCAGTAGTGGGTGCTCCCTTGCAGTCTGGCTGAAAATGATTCCTGTAAAAAGTAGTTACTAATTATCAGATGGATTAGTGGATGCAAATCACTGCTCAACCTCATGACTGAAAGCATTGACACACAGAGGAGAGTGAGCAGAAGGATGGGGTCATCCAGTCCCTACACGCCACAGTCTTAGCTTTGTTGAGGCAGTTATGAAACCACTTCTGAAATGTTCAACTGAGAACCCGAATAACTAACTTAAAGGCAGAAATGTTTTTCAAAACCTCACAGCTCATGCTGACTTAGACTGTTTTGAAGATGTTAAATGAACCAGCTACTGGTTCATTTAAAACTATTACTGTATCTGACTGTAACAAAACTTCTAAGGGTATCTGTATCAGTGTTTGAAGTATTTTTTACCCCCTCAGTGCCAAGGTCTGGGTTCAGGGCTCTGTGCTGTTCCTCTGCAGCTGATGCCACCACTCACCCTCGAGACCTGTGAGGAATGCAGGGAATGCAGCCCTCTGCTCTGATTCAGGCCCAGGTTTATCATGAACCATAAAATGCCTATCTTTTAATCTTTCAAAGAAAGTAATTTATTTCACAGTAAACAGGCAAATTGGCTCCACATGAGACTACTGTCTGTGCCAGAAAACTCCTTCCCAGAGCTGCAAACATTAGAATATATGGTATGTGAGGACAGAGTTGGTCCACATTGAGCTGAGCATGTTTTGCAGCCCTTCAGCTGCACCAGTGCAGCCTTTCAGAATAAATTTACCTTGTGCTGGCAGAAAAAAAACGGAAAATAGCCACAATTTTGAGCACAGTTCATATCAGAATAGATGAAGTTTTTGCTGAGTTAGACCAAAGGTTGACTGTGTGCTTTATAAAAGGGTAATGTTCAACAGGATGCTTGTGAAGGACAGTAAGAAACAGCTTTCAGCAGTCAGAAACGCAGCAATTTCCAGTGCTGGAGCTTGTATCTGAACCATTGTCTGTGATAATTACTGACATACCCATCCACCTTAAACTAACCTACTTTCCTAACCATTTCTGCTTTGGGCTACAGTTAACTTCAGCACTGTGAGAAAAGCCCTTAATTTAGTTTTAAATCTGACACCTCATAGTATTACTTAGGTTCCTCTTAATTTTGCTTTTGTGAGACATTCTGTTTTCACCTCAGGGTGAAATTTGGTGTTGCAACAGCACAGTTCCATTGGTGCAAGAAAAATGTACTCATTGCAAATAGGCCTTCATGTGTTGATGTGAAGATAAAACGGCATCTCCTCTCATCCCTTCTTTTCCCCTCCCCTCCCCTCTTTATATTCTTTTACTTGATAAGATACAGTAGACAATGATACAGTGCCAGATTATAGTTTTCATACAAATATCTGGTGAACAGATTGTAGAATGTAAAACTGAGTTTATAAGGAACAGGCTGTGCTTAATCTGCTAAAAAAATGGGGGCAGAGGTTGTAGAATGGTAAAGGGAAGGCAGAAAATTACTGCTGCCTATTTTCTCCATATTATGAAAGAGCATCCTGCTTTTGTGTGACTGTACTTCTATCTTCTGTTTTCAGATGTAAAAATATGTAGTGCATTTCCCCCACCCAGTGATTTACATCTTTGTACTATTTTTCTGTTGACTTAAGTGAGTCTGTTTTTACATCTACTCCCAGTGATAATTGAGTGGATTGGATTGCAAAAACAATTTGATTGTTTGACAAGGTCTCTCCCTGTGTATTTACAAAACTATTCCCACATAATTTCAAACCATCCTGAAACACTAAAATACAGCCTCAGGTTATGCTGTTACCAGAGCACGCTGAGTAAGCAGGCATGGGCCTGTTTGGTACTTGAATGTGGATCAGCCAAAGGAAGAGGAGTAGGCAAAATAGCATACTCTCCTTGGAGCTCCTGCTGTTCCAGAGTGAAGGCAGGTGCCTGTACAGTGCTGACAGAAATGTTCATAGGACTTAATAGGTAATAAAAATGAGTCCTTCACACATTTTTGCCATGGCAGGGAAGTAGCCATAAATTTTCTTTGTGCACTGGCCGAAATCCTGGATAATTGAGAACTCCCTTGTACAGGTACACCCCAGACATTTCTCTTAGCCTAACTTGCCTTAGTACTTGTTCAGTATTGATGATGTGGAAGTCAGGAGCTCAAAGCAAGAAGAGCCAAGAAACCATCCAGTCCTTTTGTGAACCAAGCAAGATTGTTCTCTTATGTAATTTCTATTAGTTTGCCCTTATTAACTTTAAATGTGCCAAGAAACAGGGATTCCATCACTTCCCATGGGAACCTGTTCCAAAACCTCTATATAAACTCGCTCAGAAAGTATCCTTGATGTCCAGCCTTCAATTTCCTTTTCTTAATTAAACTCCCTTATATTCTTTGTTATTATATACTGACTGGTAGCAGATGACCAAGGCCTTGTAGTTGCATTAAAGAAGTCAGTTACATATTGCTGTATGGATTCATCCTTGCAAAATGTGGTAAGATACATAATCTGATAAGGAGTGGAAGTATAATAGCCCAAGATTTTTCAGATTTCAGTGAATTATAGGGCAGCCAAGAATTCCACTAGAAAACTCAAGACTTCCCATCTTCAATGGTTAAGTGCATAAATCCAGTAGAAAATACGTTATGCTAAAAGAACTATTGATCTACAAGATGAATTCCTTAGTTTTGGGTTCTTACAAATAGCTTTGGTAGCAAGTCGTAGAGATCACCTATAGCCTATGAGTCACCATTTAGATGCATGAAAAGAGCAAATGGAAATGTAGACTGTTACTTTTGTAAGAAATAATGAAATACTGATGCCACAACACAAATTAGTTGATCAGACCTTATCTAGAATACTGTAAGATGTTCACTTTTTCTGTGTTTGAGAGGTAATTTTGGACAGGAACAGCCATGTCTGTGTAGTGATCAGGGAACAGGAGACACTCTTTTCTGTGAGGCAGGAAGAATCTGACAATTTAAGAAAATGAACTATAATGGTAGATAAAATTGATACATAAAAACATCATCAAGGATCCAGAAAGGGAGCAACACACAGTAGAAAAACAATGATTGCCTTTCTGAAAACTAGTTAGTTTAAACTAACTTACATAACTTTAAATAACTTAAATAACTTTTGACATGAAGTTAGTTAGAAGACAAGTGGTGAGATTCTGAAGCAACCTACAGTAGGACCAGTGCAGGCAAGAAATACAAACGACTCTGAGAGAGAGCTTGATGAATTTCTGTGATGCAGTTGGCAAATCTTGATGACTAAGGTAGTCTGTTCCAGTTCCATACCTCTGTATTTGCCTCTTGAAGATTTGATGTGCATTAGATAGTCAGCTTTGTCAGAAATGCACATCACAAGCTCCACTCCTAATGGGAACAGCTTTCAGTAGGTCAGATGGATTGGCATAAGCATCAGAGCAAAATTCATTTTCCAAAGAAAGAAACACTGAGCTACTTAACTTCATTAAGATGAGACACAGCAAATAATGGAGATGGTCTCATAAACCAAAGGAGGCTACAGTTAAGATAAGGGCTAGCATGAAAACACAAAGAATAAATGAGATACAAAAGAGATCTTTTACTAAAGAAGTAAAAATGCAACCTAAAAGTTTCACAAGTAGGAATGAAAGATGATCTAAAAGCTAAAATTGAATCCTTGCTGGAAGAGCAAGTTGAAAAAGTCCGGATGGAGTGAGAAGTCTGGTTGTAAATGTTCCCCATCTGGAAATGGGATGAACCTGGCAAGTCATCAGTGAATGAAAACCAACCTGACTGCTGAAAACGTGGTCAGAAGGCCTTCCATTAAACAGAGGATGCTAGAAAAGCTTGGATAAACTTGGAAGTAGCTAACAAAAACAACCTTCAACAAGGACTTGAGCAGAAAAATCAGCATGTGCAAGTAAGGAGAAACATGGCCTACTGTGGAGGTAAAGTAAACACCTGGACATAAAAATGAACCTATCAGGAGATTGCTGATGTTTATCATTTTTTTATTTTGTGCCTCCTGCAGACTTATGTTTTCCCAGGTCAAATAGTAGAAATGCCTATTGACAAATGCCTGGAAAGCTGACTACAGCATTATACTCTATATGACGAGGAAAAGGAGCAGAAGGGAGGACTTCCAGCAGCCTTTCTAGGTAGCCGAGCTCTAACAGTGCTTCGGAGTTTATACTCGGCCTCAGCTGTTCAGATCTGCAGTAAGGCCATGATACATGTGTCAGGGACTGCCATCAGTCTGAGTGAGCCGGGATACCGAGAGCTACAGAGAGGAAGGAGATAGAGACACTCAAGGACACCTGCATTCTTAAAACACACAGATACCACAGAGGCTGACAGTGATTGGATTTTGCAATCAAGGTACAGCAAAGAAGCCAAAACACTCTGGGGATCGCTAAGATTTGCCACAGAAATGGACTATTTTCTTATTGAAAGGAATCAGAAGATAATATAGCTACAACAGAATTTGCTTGTCTGAAACTCAAGGAGAACAATCCTATGTTTAAAAGACAATGGAAAAAGAGATTCTGTTTTCATAAACTGTAAGTAGAAAAAAATACTATGGTTTATAAACCAAGAAGAATTCTAAGTGCCAAGATTAAGAAATAATTCAGTTAAATATAAGTGTCATGAAAGATGACTGTAGAATGCTTTTCAAAACTACTAAACCAGCCAGGACATTGTATGTATCAAAAACTCCCAAAGTAGTTCAATAAATTGCTCCTGACTGAAAGCCAGACCTAGGAGGTACACACAGGAACGTGAGTTTTTGTTTAGGTCTGTCAGATAAGTAGCAGTAGCCAAAATTGGTCTAGTAAAATGTATAATTGGGTCTATGAAATATGCAAAGCATACCATCAGAAAGTTACTGAATGAGACATACTAAAAAAATTGATGATATTTGAAAATTAAATTTACAGTTGTTTTAAAATGCACATAGAAGTTGTCCACTGCAAAACTGGGAAAACTGAATTTGAAAATAGAGTCTGTAGAATTTAAATGTGAATCAGAACAGCTAAGTTAACCACTGTGGTGGAGTTTGCTATTTCTGCAATGAATGCAAGACAAACTTGGTCTATACATAGTCTAGGAAATACCCTTTAAACTTGTGATCAACATGGGAGAGCTGTTTTGTGGGCAATTTGTTTGCAGTCAGCAAGTTGTTCTGCTCTCCACAGCAGCTATTACGACAACGTTGGCGTCTTGTAGTAGCTTTCCAGTAAAGAAGAAAAAAAATAATTAAAAAATGAAAAAAATCATTTTATCTTTTTGCTTTTAAAGTTCAGATTCATTTGAAACAGAATCAGTTTTCATCATTTTCTGAGTCGATGGACAAGGAACAGATGATAAAAAGGGAAAAAACCAAAACAAACTAGCATTGTGAAACATGAGCAATTAAATCTAGTAAGCACAGAAACAGGAGAAAACTGATGCAAAAAAATGAGGGAAGACAACCACCTGCAAGTTCATGCTGATTGTTTTCTGAGGTCATGTTGTGGATTTAAGAGAGGAATAACAAGAGTAGGGACTTTTCTCCTTATGAAGCAGGAGATATTTTTTTATTTAAGAGAGATACAGTTGTGGGCCCCATGTAAGATTATTATCATGGAAACCCAACATTTAAACAGCTCATTCATTGTTCACCAGCATAAGTTTTGAAGAAATTTGTAGAGACGGAGATGTGTCGTCAGCTAGTTCTTGGGCTTTATCCTTAGCTATGAAGTCCAAAATGATAGCACCATATTTTGTGTGGCTGTTATCATTCAAAATTAATACTTTTATCTTGAAAGAAGGACTGTTTATTACAGTGAATAAATAGTACCCTTAATGCTGTAGTACTTGCGTTTCACCTTACCTGTTAGAAGTAGATGATGTCAAGTGGGTGCAAAGGATAGGGGGAAAAGTACGCTAACTATCAAAAAGACTTGGGATGAAATTCAGAGGTCTTTGATTGGGACAAGTAGAGTTGCTAGAGAAAAAGACTGTCCCCAGTATTTCTCCTATTCTGATGTTTCTTCTGTTGTATTTAAAGTTTGGAAGAAGCATTTTTAACCACGTTATTCCTAGCGCAAGTGCTCTGAAAATATGTATATTCTCCTCTGCAGAACAGGAGGAAGAATGCCTAGTGGACGGTGAGTTGCTTCCAGAAGAAGTCTTTTACCTTGAACACAGTCTGTGACTGGGGGAGTTTCCCCTGAAGACAAGAAACTTACAGCTCTACGGAGCTGTCAGCTCCATGGCCTCTCACCTGTACAGAACATTAGAGAATATTTATTTATGCCTTGGCCAACATTGTAAAATTATTTGAGCTGAAAAGCTGTATAAGTCAACAAAAGTCTAGGACCTTTTAATTTTCAGTGTTGGAAATAGTTCTTAGGAGTTCTCCGCTCACCTATTCCTTTTCAGAACCCTTTTAAAACTGTTTTTGCTCATACTGGATACAAATCCTAGAGCTTACTGTTCCATGGCAGTATTGACACAGAAACACCATAGATTTGGATGATGATCACTGTAGTATGAAACGAACTTACACCACTCAATGAAATTCAGAAATTTAGAGATGTTTAAATCTATTCACTGTCATTTGTATGAGGGAAAATTTGAGGACAGGACAAACTGAGTGCCGTGGTGAAGTTCTGATTGCAAGTGCAACCGTAAGTGGGACCATGAGGAGTATGTTGGCAAAGAAACATGTATCCTCAAAAGAATTTTATATTCTCCTTTCATGTAGTTTACTGAAGGACGGATGTTTATGGCTTATCCACTGGAGCAGCTGGAACGATCCCCTGTTCAGTTAAAAGCTTCCAGACAAGAGCGTTGTGAAATGTGAGATGAAAAGTTGTTTGACATGTGGAATTGAATATCATCTTTGGATAACACAATGATAGCAGATGGTATTGGTCTGGAAGTTGAAGATGAGATACAGAATCAACAAGGAGTGTGGAACAACAGCAGATGATGACTACAGGTATCAGTTAAAGAAAGATTCCGCTGTGCTTGTTAAACTGTTGCACATTTTGGTACTGGGAAGTCCCTTCTTAACCTGAAGGAAGGATTTTGTTCAGTGGAGGGCACAGAGAAGATGGAAAACAAGTGCAGAGTATTCAATGGTTTTACTGCAAAGAAATTTCTTCCCCAGAGAGATCCAGCTTGGTACAGTATCACAGAGAGCAGCAGTGAGGCACGTGGCTGCTGATGGAGAAGCCCAGCAGTCATTGCTGTTAGCAATAGGCAGTTTTTTGAGGTGACTGAAGATACCACAAAGCAAGGAATCAAGAGGCCTGGCGGTAGCAGAACTTATAAGAAATTAATTCTTCACTAGTTGTGAGATCCCAGGCAAATTGCACACAAGCATAAGACAAAATTTATATCAGGAATCTGCAATTTTGCGGCTTTTCAGGCAAAATAGGAGTTTATCTGTGTACCTTTGTAGAACAGCACAAAAGGGACTGGGATTGACATCTAACATTCATTATGATAGCATATGGAAGTCATTAAAGCTGTAGTGTATCGTAGCATTTATTTTGGCTAGGTATGAGCTAATGATCTACATTTATATCATGCATCCTGCAGGATCTGCAGGGATCATGATTCTCCTTACAGGAATTAGAAATTTAGACCACTTGGTTGATGTAGAAACTGTTCTAATTTGGAAGAGCTCATCTCTTTTTTTAGGGAAAATCAATGATAATCTCTCATAAGTTAAGAATGCTCAATGGCTTGTAACACATGCAAAAGCTTTTAAAAAGGGGGAGTTGATCCTGTTCCAGAGGGACAGGAGAAATTAAGGGATAAAAAGCAATACTGAAAAAGTTCAGTGTATTACTGTCCAGTGCTGACCTGAATAAATGGAGTTGTGAACAGGACGTCAAGAAATAGATCCTATAGTAAACTCAACATAGTCCAGCCAATCTGCACTGAGCACCTATCAAATACGTATACATACTGCCAAAAGAAGGTGGAAAAAACTGTACATTCCCAATTAGGATAAAACTATCAAGCCGTGTCCCAGACAACCTATTATTGTTAAAAACAAAAGCCATTTCTTGGAGATACCTGAGAAATAGCTGAAAGAAAAGGGTCAAAGGAGGAAAAACTACAAGGGGACTTGGCAGGCTGTATCAATATCTCCTGACATAGAAATACTGTAAGTGGGGTTTATCTGACAAAGTGTAGACATCTAACTAGTCCACTGAGTAAGTAGCCTAATAGTAATCAAAATAGTCTTCTAATCAGTGGAGTGAGTTACCTCAGCCTAAAGAAGACAGCTAACACAGATCAGCTGTTTCAGACTCCAGAAGTACTTGCTTCTTTGCACGCGCTCTCAGGAGTGATAGGTTCAGATGTGAACATGTCCGTGGCACTCCGATCTGAAGTCAGGTGAGATAAATCCAACCCAAGTCAATCCTAGTACCATTACCATTTGGGGTCTTGGTGAGTCAAAAAGAACACCATTATCAAGAATTCCATCGAGATATGGGCGGAGCTGAAACAGCTTTGCCTGAAATGAGTTCTAATTGAAACATAAAAGCAGTGGTATGTTTTGGATAAATCTGTAAAAAGCAATTAAGCACTTTTCTGGAATATGTAGCTAAAATAATATGAACCGTCACCCGAAACACATGACATATGCAAGGCCAGTTAGGAATCCAAGGTATGTGGGTGAGCTGGTTTACAATCTGAATGGAAATGCAGATGAGCCAGTGGTGTTTGCAAAGATGTCTTTGAAAGAAGAGGTGGGAAGCAGTGCACAAATGTAGACATGCAAGTCACACACAGATGCCAGTAGTAATATATGCAGTGAAATGTTGAGAAAGCTGAGAACTTCTGGGTGGATTTGGAAAAAGTCCTAGAGGAAAAGTGTATCCTCCTCTTTGATTTGTTCAGGAAGACAGGATTTTCTACACCTTTTTTATGAAACAAATTGCTTCCATCATTTTGTGTCTTCTTGCCCCTCCTGACCAAGCCTATAAAAATTAGTAAGTCACCTATTTTGAGTAAATTTTCAGACAGAAGACACTATAAATTAATAAAACATGAGGATGTTGTGTCTTTGAAAAACATAGAAAGTTTTGTCAGTGTATACCTTGTTACAGACAGCAGAAAAATCCTGGGCATAAGAAAATGCAAGACCTAAGTCTATGAGAATCTTACTGCCTCTAAAAGAAAGGTATGAGCTTAAAAATGAAAACTATCAGGAACTGCCAAGGTATAGTATCTTTGGGAGTTCCATAAATCAGTTGAGGCTTTCTATAGTGACTGTGAACGTCTCATTAAAACACAGTGTTTTCATTTCTTATAGTCAGTGTAAGTTTCTTCTGAAGTTAGTCCGAGTCTCCTGATTTCTCTCTCACAGCAGTTTTCAGAGAGTAGTTGCATAATATTTTTTAATCTACTTGGAATATCAATAACATTGAGATAGAAACTAAGTACTAGTTCATATTAGCACCACTTCTGCTGACTGGCTTCATGGAACAGCCAAACTAGGTATTTGGTTCACTGTGGTATAAAGCCTGGTACTTCTTAAGTGATGGTGAACAAAAATTTTAACTCTTTTAGAGGGTAGACTACAAAACGTGGAAAGGAAGTAGTTTTGGGGTTTTTTGTTTTGTTTTGTTACACAAAATGTTAAGACCATTCATGGAAACACAGTTGTTTCTGTGGTTTTTTAAATGCTTTCTAATGAACAGTATGACTGAGTTGAAGTGCAAGAAAGTAGAGTGGCATGCATTTCATGTTAGAGTGCATAGAGTAAGGTTGAAGTTTTTAAGGTTCCTGTGAAGAAACATAGAGAAGAACCTTTGATTTTTATCTTTTTTTTTTCAATCTGAGTGGGGGAGGTGTCTATTTCAGGTATTCTGTTGGAATCAAAGTATAATCAAACATACTTTTCTCTACTGTATTTTTAAACACCTTAAGTGTGAGTATTTGAGTAAATTTCTTCTAATAATTTTTAAGGATAATGTATATTTCTTACGTTCATTAGAGGCAGGGCAGTTTTGGCTACCTTGGAAATATATTATTGATCACTTAAAAGAACATGCTTTCACCACTGGTACTGTAATTTCAATGACAGTACCTCTTAGAAAAAATACGTAGCTGATGCTTTTTAATCCCACTTTATTTGGACATATATTTTTTCATGTGATTCTTACAAATTCTGCTTTGTATTGCATTTGCAAAGGACAGAATCCATCAAATAATTCTTAAAATGCAGAAGGGGATGGTTTGCAATTTAGTGTGCTGAGTTGATCTGGGTGCCATGTTGCATTCAGAAACAACATCTCAAAACATGCTTAGTATAACATCTAAACAGAGGATCAGAGGTAGATGCGTAGATACATAAACACTTCTTAATGTAATGACATTTTACTTAATTTTGTTTACATATTTATAATGTTGGTCCATAAAATGAAGACAAGCTGGAAAACATAGCTTAAAATTTTATATTTTCTTACGGCTATTGCAGTAGGTCATATTCTTATTTTATATTTAAATTTTGTACTTAACTATCTTTTAGATTCTTTTTTGCTGTCTGATGCTGCTCAGACAGTATTGCTTTGAAATGAATGAAACTGTTTAAGTTAATGAAGGCACAGCTGGCACTGTGGAGTTTCAGTGCCAATAATCTATGGATAGATTTAAGTGATTTGTGACACTAAAGACATCCTGCACCTTACGTAATTTAAACACTAGAAGAATTAAATAGGAAGGGGCCTGTGCACAGTATCAGTTCTTGTGGGAAAATATGCTTCATTGACTTACTGGCACTGTTTTGGAATGTGGCATTTAAAAGTACCTTTTTACAGTGGGAAAGAATTTGGTCAAGAATAAACAGTCTGACCTTGTTAAATGGACCAAAGTCAGTGCATAACCTAATTCCAGAATACTAGTTTTCACCAGTCTGGGGGAGAAAAAAAAGGCAAAAAAACCCTAGCCAAACAGTTTATGAAAAATGTAACTAGATTTTCTAGAGAAAAAATTACATAGATGGAACAGAGGGGTTAAAAGAACCCATTATTACACTATGGACTTATCTGGTTTGTGGGAAGTTGGCTATGAGCTTTAAACATGGTTTGAACTGAAATTTTAGAGGACATTAAAAGCAGATAGTGTCATACAATGTAGCCAGATGAATTCAAATCATTTATGGGATAAGTGAATAATTTTCAACAGAAATCAAGGCTATTTCTATTACTATGGATACCTGAAAATGTAAAAACCATGAGTTTGTAGTAAAACTGTTTATACTATGAATTAAGTCTTAAACACAAAGCTTGGTATCTCCAGACCTAGTCATTTGGCTAGCAAGGACTCTTTCATACAAATGAAGAAGCAAAACTGTGGAGCAAGAAAATTACACCACTTTGGGTTTAGCTTAAAATTTTGCTGATGGTGAACTGGCACAGTATTATTGAATATCCATGCTATGAAATCCTAACTTTGTTGCAGCTGATAGTAAACATCCCTTTAACTTCATTGTGGCCAAGATTGTATTCCAGGTTTTCAGATTCTGTTTGAAAAATACAAATTCTTTCTGTGAACAAATGTTCAGGCTACTTTGGAGGAGTAGAGTATTGAAAGAACAGCAATGACCCTGAGAAATGATATTGATATAAGGACCTATGCATGGCTTTGACTGTCATGGGCTTTAGCCACAGAATTCTTACAGGTACTTTGTGGAACACGATCTCTTTTTTTTTCCTGTAGTGTTATCACAAGAGTGTCAAATTAATTTATTAAAACTCTCAAGGCCCTGCAGGTCATCCATTTTCTGATGCAGGAGAGAACGAAAAAGGTAATGACAGTTCAAGAATGTGAAATAACATTGAAAGACATTGTTCAATAATACTTTTGAATGCGTCATTTAAAAACTGTAGTAGCTAGTTGAGATCAACTAGTGCAACAACTATTGCTGCATAAAAATGAAAATGTATCCATAACTTCAGTTATCAGCAAAACTACCAAAATAGTAACGTTTCCATGTTATAAAATGAAATTTGACTTAGGCAATAATAGATGAAACTGCTAAAAAGCAGCATTAGTTAAATTCAAGGGAAAAAAGTTTACATCAGGTAAATTCAGGTTAAAAATTAGAAAGTGTATACATTAGACTTTAAAAAATTTGAATAAAGAATCCATATTAAACCAGAAAAGAAGAAAGCCTCTCTTACTGTAAACACTGTTTCCAGTTTTTGTAGTCAGTGTAAACATTTTCTGAAGTTAGCTTGAGTTTCCTGAATTCTGTCTCGCTCTACTTTGTGTTTACAACATCAGCTATATATTTACCCTGCTGAGATTTTTTTGAGGCCCTCGAAGGGCTGGAGTTCCCACCCTACTGTGAGGAGGCTCTGTGCGTTTTCTATGTATAGCCGCTTGTGACAGCGCTGCTTCAGCAGCAAACCAGGAGGTTCTGAAAATGGACGTCATACATTGCTGAATATATGCATAGACTTATGGCATTCTTTAGTCTTGGACATTATCACTAACAGAAAAGCAAGGACAAAAGCTTCATCTCTTCTTAGAATTTACAAGCAATGATACCTTTTTCTCCCAACTTTGATTTCTTTTTTACTTTCTGTTTACTTGCTCTCATTTCCCTTCTGTTCTCAGTGTTGTTTGTCATCCAGAACTGATAGCTCCAGCCCTCACCTTTTTAAAGAAATTTTGTTCTTAATAATGGATTCACCAGGAAAGGAATAAAGAGCTATTGTTTAGCCTATGATCATGAGTGTTGAGTCCAGTGTGCAAAGACCAAGTTGCCTGAGAGGAGAACCACTGTGCTTATGCAGAACTTATTTTTCCTGCAGCTGATGCACTGCGAGTGAAATGTGACTCTCACTCACACTATTAGCAAATAAAATACATAAATCCTTCCGAACTCTCAGATTCATAGTGAATTGAGGGATCTATTAGACTGACTAGAAATAAAAATGTTCATGATATGCAGACGCTAATTGTTCTTTGTATTGAGTAACCTGTATCAGTTTGTGTATGGTGTCACTCTCTTCCTTCTGGGTACTCCACTAGTAATTTTTTCTTAGTATTTTTCATGCTAAGGGATAAAGTTTCTAATAAGAGGACTGTTAATATATTCCCATATCATGGGCACATAAAATGAAAAATACAAAAAGTGCCTGAAGCTTTTTAAGTCATGTTAAAAATCAAAGAGTTTTTATTTTCCTCTATGCTTCCAGTAACATCACAAACAGTGGTAGTAGCCTACACTACACAGATAGCTAGTATGAAAAAATAGAAGGCATTTTATACTTTATCCTGAAAAATAGCTAAAGGTGAAAGGAAGGAAAAGAAGGGACCATGTGTTTTGTATTTCATATGCATTGAAATAGGCTCTCTGATCCCTTGCAGCTTTGCATGAAATTGAAGTGAGTCAAGATTTTAATGCAGCTGATATGCAGGTATTAATTTTCTTTTTGCTAGTCAAATCATCATGACAGAAAAGCTTTCACCTTGTACCTTGAGAAGATGTCCACATTAGATTTTCTTTTGAGGCTGTACACTGCACTCATTTGTCCTCAACTTGAGTACCGTGTGCAGTTTTGGGCACTACAATATAAAAAAGCATTAAGATGTTGGAGAGTGTCCAAAAAGGAGGGAAGAGAGGATGGTGAAGCATGAAAGGGAAGCCGTGTGAGGAGCAGCTGAGGTCACTTGATCTGTTCAGCCTGGAGAAGAGGAGACTGAGAGGAGACTTCATTGTAGTCTACAGTTTCCTCGTAGGGGAAAAGGAGGGACAGGCACTGATCTCTTCTCTATGGTAACCAGTGACAGGACTCAAGGGAATGGTCTGAAGTTGTGTCAGGGGAGGTTTAGGTTGGAAATCAGTAAGAGGTTTTTCACCCTGAGAGTGGTTGAGCACTACAACAGGCTCCCCAGGAAAGCAGTCACAGCACCAAGCCTGACAGAGTTCAGGAAGTCTTTGGACAACACTTTCAGGCACATCCTGTGATTTTGGGGGTGTCCCATGCAGAGCTAGGAGTTGGACTCTGTGACTCTGAGGGGTCCCTTCCAACTCAGTATGTTCTATGATTAACATGAACAACTCCATAAACACTAGCTGCAGTTAAGCTTAGGAATTTGAAAAGACGTGAGTATTGTACAGACATATCTGTTGGATTTAATATTTAATATTTTCTTTAAAATTTTCTTTATTAAATATTTTTAATATTTTATATTTTCTTCTGAGGATTTCCTGCATGTCCTTTAGACCTGAGAGGTATAAGCACAAATCTCTCAGTAGTTCCTGGTGAGTCATATGCTAAAATAGAAAAGCCCTTTAATCCTGACTGAAATGTCCTGTTCTTAAACACTGCTTTGGATATTTCCAAGAATTAATGGGTCTATACAAGCACCTTGTCTGAATGAGTAGCTCAGCAGAACTCTTCCTGCATGCTTCCCGTACAGTTTTCAGGAAATGTCCCGTTACATGACATGTATATGTATACATATGGCATTGGAACAATTTTTACACTGTGACAGATTCCAGATTTGGTCAGTGGAGCAGGAAGCTATAGGAGTGTCCTATCTGACTAAGATCATTCAGAGAAACTATGGATTTCTGTTCTGACATCACAAAAGAACTTGTTTACAGTTGAGCTTTTGCTGTCGTAATTCCCTTGTCAGAAACGATTCTTTGAGACTCCCTCATCATGGAACAGAACATCATTGTGTTGCAAGCTGTGCAAGTTTGAATCAAGATTTGGTTTTCTTTCATAAACTTTTTTGAAGACATTTAATAATATTATGTATTTACAGCAAAATATTAATTTTTTCCATTATGGTAAATTCCTAGTTAATAGACTGATTCTTCCAATTAGTTAACATAATTGTTTTAATCAAGGATTTTAATGTTATCTTCAGAGGAAAGATTTCTCTATGTGACTGTATGACTCTCCTTTGATATTCGTAAGCATGCAGGTGTAGTTATGCGTATTGCTTCTCATTCTCAGGGTTTTATCTTCTGAGGAATGTCATTAAAATTCATGTAAGTTTAATTACTGAATTTTTACATTGGGATTCAAGCATATATGGTCAGGAAATGAAAATGGGCGAGAATTTTGAAATTTTAGGTGTAGCTTTACCGCTGTTACATCTTCAATGACTTGTCATAAGTATACTGCAATTTTTTTTTTAAATTGCAGGGTTCTGACTATAGTATAATCCATCCTACCTCTTTCTCTGAATTCTTCTTAGCACAGTTCCTAACATCGTCTTTCTTACAAAAATTGTATACTTGATGGCACACCCCTAGCAGTCTATACAATACATGGAGGGAGGGAGTTAGGAGAAAGGGAAGCAAAATAAAGTGAGGAAGCATAAAAAGACCGGGACAGTCATTGCATTGACAGGGAAGATGAGGCCATACTAGATACAATGACGAGGATTTTTTTGTTGCGTTTTACTTGGTTGGATTTTTTAAATTTCTTGTTGCTTTAGGCCAAGGAGTGATAAAATTCGTTTTTATTTCTAAAATTGCTGCTTTGGCTTCTGGACAGAACAAGCTACTTTTTTATATGAAAGCAGTTTAATTTGCCGCATAGCTGGAATTCTTTCATAGTGAATATGTGAAACACTATACCCCAAATTTTCAGTTAATATGACAAATATCATCTTTTTGTTATATTCCCTGCTTAAGGTACTTCATAGGCAGAATCATTCCAACTCAATTATGTGCTATTTTATAACTAAGTGAAAGACATTCCATGTTTTAAGTTTTGCCCTCATCTAAAACATCCTGACTTTTTACATTATCTCTATGCTTAAGTGACCACAACAGAAAATCTCTTGTGCTACAATCCATTCCTAGGATGGGTTGGTGCATGACCTAATCAAAACCACTAACATCTTGTTGATCACTTGCAGACTTAACGTAGCAGTATACCTATCTAATAAAATAAGTATACATAATTAATAACATTTCCTCAGTTGCCATAGAAACCGTTGCATCTTACATAGGATACTTGATTGTGTTTGAAGCCTCATCCTTTGATATGCCAAGTGTCTCTGGGTCCTTAATGTCATGGTCACCTATGCAGTCAGAATCACTGAAAAAGAATGTAAAAGCTGCCTTGAAGACAAACAATTTCTACCTTAGCTTCATTTACTTGAACTACAACCTATGCAGTTGAATTCCTCTGAATAGGCTGCAGCAGTGGAGAGGTAAATTGTCCACATTGAAATCAGGACCCCAGTTTGGTGTGCTGAAATGAACTCCTAGGGTGGGACCTTATAACATCAGATGCTTTTCCTCACCATCAAATGCACTTTTTAGTTGTAGGGAGCAAACCTTTGCATCATGGTAGTCAGTTCAGCATTGGTCTAACCCTAGAGGAAAAAATGCCACCTTTTTCCAGGAAATAAGAACTGACAAAGTGCTGCCTATACACCTAAGCCTGCATAGCCAAAATCCCAGCTGACACAGTATTTTGAGTCATATGCTGACCTTACTGCAAAAAGGAACTTCCATTAGATGTCTATTGTGTTTTCAAATAGAGAAAAATAGCTTTGTGATTAACCCACTGATTAAAATAAGGAAGCAGATGCTGCAAGGGCGTATAGAGGAAAGAATTTAATTTCTCCCATTTTATTATAATTCAGAATTTATTGTATGTACCAGAGCAATTAATACATAAAGTAATAGACTGCAAACATGTTAAGACCATGCGAATTTCCAAATAGACAGAGGTACTGGTACCTATGTATAATGAAACTCCCAGCACCTTCCGTGTCCCAAAAAGCAGATAGAAAAGATGGGGGAGGGAGGAGAATCATGAAGGGAAGTCTTTATTTTCTTCTTTTCATGTGAAGGTTTATAATTAAAGGGGAAAGTAAATTAATTACATGAATATTAAAAGGTTACTCTTCTATTCTAACATTTGGTCACAAGTTGTCTAATGAAAAGGAATGCAGGCTGGAGGGCTGCCATGCCTTTGCTTCTTTCTGCAGAGGGCCACAGGCTGAAGCAGTGATTGTGCGTGACAGATTCTGGGAACAATGAGCCTGCGCACAGATCATCCAGATGGAGCATGCTTTTCTAAATTACACCAACAACAGGGTGGCCCACAGGCAAACAAAATAGTTAAACAATACATAATAAAGTTTTTATTTGGTATTTCCTGTGAGCCTCTGCCAGTTGCCAGGGAGTGTACTGTATTTTTCTTTTGCTGTATTAATTGTTGACCACAACTGGCAAAGACCCAGACTAGCAGGGACAGATAAGGGGGGGAAAATGGCATCTGGACACTAAAGCCTCAAGTGTACTGGGAAAAAAAAGCACAAAAAATTACAGCATATATCTGGAATTTTCCAACTAACGATGTGCGGATGTGGTAGCGCTAGGGAAAAAGAGCCAAACTGAGCCTGCTTTGTTCACTAAGAGAGGCCCCCCTGTAACATTCCTTTTAGCTGTGCATATTTTGGCTTCAGTTGTGCAGTTTTAACCATATACTGTGTATGGAGCCGTTCAGTTGCTGCATGAATCTAATGATTTTGTTACAGGAAATAAAATTATGTCAATGCATATGCATTTTTGTTGTTGTGAGGTGTTTGAACAGAAGATGGATTTTAAATGTTAAATTATAGGTATTAAGTTTTCAGAGGGAAGAGAGAGAAAATTTCATTAAATACCCATCATAGGAACAGCTGCAAGGAGGAGACCCTCAGTAGCAGTGAATGCTGCCTTTTTAAACTCATCAATGTCCTTAGAGTTATCTGGTTTAGGGAAAAGCCCACAATATAACCTTAACGCTTGGATAAAATAAGAAGGCCTGCATAGACATGCTAATTTGATACTGTTTCTCTATTTTCTTTGTCTTTATAAACAGTTACACTATTGGCCTCTTCTTCAGGAAGTTTTATATTCCTGTTATACTATATGTAACATAGTAAGTAATTTTGCTACTGCTAGTACACAGCAGAGAAGAACAGGTTGCAGATACTAGGCCGCCTCTCCAAAGAATATGAAAGTTCGTGTGAAGGCTGACAGTAAGTATCGAGAAGAGAACCAGCTGCACTAGGCAGTGGCAGGATTTGCAGCTACAACAGGTTTAATTGATGAGGAATACCTTATTGTTATGAGCTTAAGTTGTATATACAGTGTTTTTGGATGTACTTATACCATCTTCCAGTGACTAGCAGCTCTGGTTGCCACAGATTTCTTTTCACTTCCCAACTCGTGTGCTCTTTCTGGTGTTAAGTACTTTGGTTTTTCATTTTGGTTTTTCTTGGTTTCAGAGTAGATTTTGTTGTGATTGACTCTACCTACAAAATGTGGAAGTCAACTATTCCATTATTCCTTTGCACATACGCAGTTTTCTTCTGTAAGAAAATAAAAGTGTATTTTAAAACATGGGATATTTTCAATTGGCATTATATTTGTATTCATGGTGAGTATCAGCAGGGCTAAATCTCTGGGTCAGTCATATAGATTTCTTCAACCGAAACTAACAGACTGTCTGGCTGTAGTGGCTGTCATAAGTAGCTGATTGAACTAGATGAAAGGAGGATACTTTGCCAGTGGATTTCTGAGATTTCCATTCATCTTCCAACACACAAATGCAATTGCTTCCTCACAAACATGTATTCCTACCTCTCCTCCGGACCTATCTCCACTCTCTACTAAATCTAGTTTCCACACCAAATCATCTTTGAAGTCTGCCCTCCCACTGCTCCAGTCACACCTCTCACCAGCTTCACAGTCTCCAGTGTTTTCAGCTTCAGGCCTTCTAACAGTCCCCATCTCTGTAAAAGTTTTGTCTGTTCCCAGTCTTGCACACCATTTTTGCTTCTTCTTCACTCCATAGCTCGTATTCTTTCTCAGTCAGTGTCAATTACCCCAACTCTCCCACTTCCCATTATTATTCAATGCAACAAGAGGATGTCTCCTCTCAATCCAGCTTTCCCCCAGTGTATCCAGCTGTTTTAATCTATGACTGAGTCTGATGAGTTCTTCTTCAAACATGGGAGAGACCATTTATAGAGTAACAGGCTTTCTGCACTCAGACAAAAGCTTGACTTGCCGTGACGTCCCACTGAACCCACTGGAGCTGGCCTGAAGTGTGCTCGTTGAAAGCAGAACCCTTCCCTAGCCTTACTGATGGAAACTACTGAACAGCTTCACCTGAACATTCCAATAAAGATGAATATATTCCAGGGAGATCCAGCATGGAAAATGGTATTGTAATCAGTAAAATTTTGGTGAAGTTAAAACCGACTGAAAACAGAGTCCTATACAGATAACATCAGTAACAGATCATGCTAGAAGATTGAATGTGTTATGTATGTTCTGCTTCTGATGGTTGGCCCCTACCAGAAGGAATCTGAAAATTCTGAGTCTCAAATGAGCCTTTCTGTTTCCTTAAGTAAAAGCCAAGGTGCAAAATCAGTCATTTTATACTAATACAAGTGCTGTCTCCTATGCATGGATCCCTTCTGCATAACCTTATAAGCAACCATTGTGTATCCCACCACATGTGGAAACAGATTCTTATTCATGTTAAAGACACTCCACACATTCCAGTCCCTAATGGCATCTGTAAATGTAATTTATTCACACTTAGGGATGTCAGTTGGGAACAAGCTGTCAAAGTGATATAAAAGCACTAGGTGAAGAAAAGGGTTAGGTCTATGGTAGAGGTGAGTACACCTAGCTACTGATTATGGCAGGTGTGAGACTCAAATTTTAAGTTCCATAAGTCAGCAAAGTTCAAGAGCAGATCTGTACTTAGCAACGTGAATGTACCAATACCAAAATTCCATTCCAAATTGTAGATTCTTTTTTTTCTCATAAACATGAAAAATCATAGATTTGCACATAGTGAGCTGCTATTTGTTGCAAAATATTTAAAACTTCACTGGCAATCAGATTAATTAGAATTTACTTCATTTCTTCTAAGTACACTGGTTCCTTCTCCATTAGAGAACAAGGGAAGTCTTTGCAACTTTGAAAAATAAGATCACTTATTATGGGAGTGGTCTGTAATCTACTTTATAGTTTTCTGAGATGTAATTGATTAAAATTACATTTGTGCCTCACATGTGAGATAAAACACATAGATAGCATTTTTGTGTACAGCATTTCCCAGTCAACTGTTGTTCATCCCAGGTGAGACAGAAACAGCGGGATGGTAAAGAGAGGTCATCTCCAGTACTCTATATTATTTTTCAGGCCAAAGATTGCACCTCAGACTTGTTTTAAGAAATACTGTGAATCCCCACTTAAGTGATTTCAGGGCGTGTTGGCAGACTAACACTTCAGTTATTCAGAAGAAGCGCTAGAGACCTCTTTTATTGATGTTGATAGCACCTTTGCTGTAACTGAAAAGATTTACAATCCATTCTTCCCTTTTTTTTTTTTTTAAAGTTGTGCCATTCATTTCCATTTTCCTTCTCCTGGACTGTGCTCATAGGTTACTTTAGTCTTGTTCCTACTTCTTCTCAAACAAGTTTCATTTTCAGATTTTCATGCAGTAGCCCAAAACAAGACAAAGTTTATCTGCTGTTTAAAGATGCTTTGTAAATAAAAAGCTTAAGAAAGGGTCACTTAGACTCATGTTTTGTAAAAGCTTCATATTACAAAAACTAACTTGCTCTAAATTCAGCCTGAGTGTATCCTTCTAAAACCAATAATACTATTCTCTCTTGAAAACATGTAGTTTCTGGTCCCAGGATCATTAATGATTTCAAACAACAGTAACATAACCTCATATTAACAAAAAGAAAAACATTCTAAATTAAATATGTTCTTTGCTATGATAAAAAATTCCTTTTCCTTGCAGGCTGCCATTTTCCTAGAAAAAAAAGATAGTATTTATTAGCTAGAGTTGTATATTCTTTAGAAAACATAGAGTATTTCTAAGTTTTTGTTCCTAAAACTGCTTTTTAAAATACAATCAATGAAAAACCAGGACAGATCTAAATATCAATGATTTTGTTGTCTGCGGATGTCTTCCTCTAACCACCCAGAGCTTACACTGAAATCACTGGGAATTGCATGTGTATTTTGAGTTAGGTTGGAACTTCTTATGAGATGTCCAGTTGGCTTTTTTAACACAGCCTAATAATGTTAGCCTTTCTGTGCATGACGTTTTTTGCCTCAGAAGACCAGGTGAGGCCCTTTCAGTTTGTTGTGTGCCTTTCTTGCCTTAGACCATGTAGCAGCTTTAGGAACTGTTGATCTATGTCAATCTCAAAGTTGTTGGCACTTGGGCTTGGTTTCTCTGCAGAGGTTCTTGTTTCTAGTACTGCTTCCCTCTTCTCTCCTCCTTGTCATCCATGGAGCCACACATAGAAAGATTTCCTGACCACGTGAGGATGTTATTTACAGGACTTTCTCTGAAAATTCAAGAAGGGGGTAGATGTTGCTGTTCCTATGTGGCTCTTAATGCTGTGAAAATTTTCTGGTAGTGGCAAGCACTCTTGTTCCCTTTCAGGGAATATGAAAAGAAATTTTTGTGTGGAATCATTATTTCTGGGAACAGATACTTTTGGGGCAAAGGCTTGAACAAGTGTCATGATGAGGATTGGAAAACATATTCCAAGGTCAACCAAGGTTAATGTTTTCACGAGAGCTCTTCTACACTAGTGCTTGGTTCCCATTTGATTTATTCTTCTTTTACAAAGATCAATTATCTGTTGCAATAAGCATTTTAGAAGGCCTTCTCTCTAAGTCCATTTTTATCTTTTTTATAAGGATTCTTCCTGTTTAGTTAGCAGTCTTGATTTCCAGAGAAGCAAAAGGGACGAGACCTATGAATAGGTCTCCTAAATACTCTATTTTACATTCTCAGGCAGAAGAGAGTTTAAACCATTTAAAGCAGTACCCCTCTGTTCCACACTGGGTACTCCATTGTGGTGTATCTTCATTGTACCAATGACAGTTCAGTGTCTTCAATTTTAAATACCATTCCTTTTCTGAGTAGACCCCAGGAGAAGGTGTAACTACTACCAGGAAACTACATTGCTGCTGACTGGCCAGAGAGAACTAAATTGTATCTCTGTAAATTGGATATTTCTTTTTGTCCTGAAGACTCAGTATATGCAGTGTTTGATAACCCCTGTACCTGTAAACTGCCAGCCATCCCCTGAAGCTGAGAACATTCACTATATAACATGCAGAACACACCTAAACCGAGTTCTGGACAATTAAAATTACATGTCAGTGCCACAGCTGCAACAGCTGATGCAGAACACACATACTAGTCCACACTCCCTTAACCACTGCTGAAATCTGAGTCTGTCAGATGCCTGAAACTGGGTTTGGACTCTCAGAGAAAGTGTTCCCTCTCTAAGGCCCCTCTGCACACAGTGCACAAGGAGTTAACATGGGAGCTACTTTGAAAATAGAGGCAGAAGGTCATTGTCGGCAACAGCAAAGACTCCTACAGCCTGCCATGGAGAGCCTTTCACCCGTCATTTCCCACCCAGGGAATTGTAAACATTGGCTTGCAGCCATGGAGTCCTACAGAACTTCTCTTTACTTTCAGCATATACATTTATATGTCTTAATGGAAACTGAAGCACGGCAAGTTATTCCTGCATGTCCAGAAGGAGAGAAGGAGCTTCTGTTGAAGTTGAAGAGATGGGGGAAAGAGCCATTACTCATGCTGGAATATGAAAACATAGAGATATGCTTGTTTAGTGGTGCTTCACATGTAACATAGCTGCTGTTCTCAGGCAAACTTTCTCAACTCACAGGAATGTGTAGAATGCTGTCACTTAATCAGAATCCAGAAGAGGTCTTTTATCTGCTATTTGTTAGTAACTATCAATATTGTTCTTATCTCATTGTCCTTTAGCCTGATGCAGTGCCCTCAGACTTCAGAACTTGTAACATGAAAGCACTCATTACCTTGAACATTCCTGTTGTATTGTCTTAAGCTGTTATCTCTTTAGCTTAAATAAGGTGCTTTGTATCAATTTTGAGAGAGTTCAGTCATCTGTAGAAGTCTGTTCCACAACATTATTTTTGCAGAGAAAGCATTTTATATTTTTACAAGTCTGTAACCACTCTGGAGTAGAGTCTTCAGTGATCTAGACTAATTTAGATCTTTTTCATCCAACTAGTACAATATATTATCTGCAACTAATTTTCTTTGGAATGTGGCTAATTGAAAGTAACATAAATTAATCATACAAGCTTTAAAGTTAAAATTGGGAAGTAAAGCATAGTAAGATCTAGTATTGGACCAATTGTAACATTCTGGTTTTCTGCTAAATCTTTAGATAGTTAATATCACTTAGAAAATCCTGTAACATTTATAAATGGAGGAAATTTGGGGGGAGGGGGGATTTCTTAAAAAATTTGGGCCTCACTTTGTGCTGGGAGTCCTAAGTTTTGGCTAGTGAGTGTATCAAATAGCAAGGGAGGAGATGTTGCTTCTTTCTCCACAGAGTAAAACAACGTGTTATCTTCTAGAATTTTTATGAGTCCCATCCATTAGAGTCATCGAGATGGAATACAGTCTATCTACATACAAAGTAGAATCTGGCCTAGTTAATGTAATTAATGCCTGCTTCTATTTTTATCCAATGATGGTCTAGTGTAAAATGCTTACACATTCCAGAGCAGTATCCAGAAACTCAGCTCCTTGCTCCTTCCAGCTGATTGTTCTTAAGCACTCAGCTGCTTTCAGACACAGTCTTGCCCCATGACTCATGTACTCCTGGCAGAATAGTGACTTGGCTTCTGCAAAGCCAAGGAAGGAGCTGTCACCCAAAAAAGCCCTAGCCTAGTGGTCAAAGAATTTGCTTGGATGTAAGAGGTGCCAATTAAATCCCCTTCATCTGAGTTTCCACTGTGAGATTAACCAATAACATCTGCACAAGACATTAATGTGGATGCAAACACGTATTGCTTCTACTACCACTCTTACTTACAGGCTTTGCCAGGTAGGACTCCGTGTGGACTTTGGTTGAGAACATCCATGAATGTAGGACATCCATCTGCCCAAAAATGCATTACACACAGAAGTGTTTAAGCTGAAATGCAGATGCTTGTTTTTCCAGTACAGGCCTTTGATAATGGGTGATGCACATGAGGTACATCTCCTATTTATGTGCCGGATGACTGTTTGTATCCTTGCTTTCCTGTTCATCTTTTGCCAATAAATCAAGGCACAGCATCAGTTCATAAGTTTCATTCTCAACTGAATGAAAATAGTATCTTACAGAAATTGTTTGCACCAAGTTTCTGCCTTTGAGAGTCCCAGGCTGAAACTTTGCTTTATTCATAGTAGTCTGTAACAGTTAAGCATTCTAACAGAATTGTGTGTTAAACTCTGACCCAGCAGTTACATTTGCTTCAAAATGGTGGTTTTTCTTTTTCAGAGTGACACATTTGTTTAGGTCAATTTTGATGGTTTTGTTTCATTAAAAGCCTTTTCTGCCGTCTTTCTCCTCTAGAAGCAGCTGTAGAGTCCACAGTAAAACCTCTCACCTAGAGAACTGACAGTATTTAATCCATTCTTTGAGATTTCTTCGTGCATCTCTGCCTTTTGTTAAAGATGATTTGATACAGAAGTGGGCCCAGGTTCCATGGGAGACAAGTCTGCCATAGCCTTCATGATTTTCCTTCATTTAGGTTTTTTGTGTTCAGAACTGAAGTCCAGCACATCACCCCAGAAGGTGGGGAGATTTTTTTTTCTATTGATCAGACTCTCATTTTCTAGTAGCAGTGGAAAGCTGAGCTTCATTATCAAGTCAAACCATAAATTGTAAGTCTCAGACTCTCTAGTCTGATGAACTTGGGAAAAGACTAGACAAGCACAAGGGCAGCTTTGAAGGATCTTGGCGCAAACAAGAGCTACATGTTCTCCTGCTCCCAGGAACAGGGCATAAGTGATGTGAGAGACTGTAAAGAGATGGATGCTACCCAGTGGGAACATGTAGGGTGCTAGGTGAGATGGTTTTGTGGCTACCTAAAGATGTGGAGTAGAGCTAAGCAACTAATACAAAGCCCAAGATCTGGTACTAGAAGTTAGGACTATTCCCTCAGCCAGCTATTGCCAACAGGTGACTGATTAAGTGCAAATGTTCCAGTTGCTGCACCTAAACCCAGAAAAAGACCTGTATTCCAAGGCACAGTCTGAGACTGCCACCTTTTTAATGCTTTCGTCTCTTTTGGTGATGTTGAAGGAAATGTCTTCTTTTTTAAAGTAGATGTTTGACTTGATCAGCCTGAGAAGCCAGTGGTGGTTATTTCTTTCTGCCTTTGTGGGGTTTTTTAGCTCTGAGATAGATTATTAGAATTTACCATTTCTGTCTACAAATTTTATTTGATTATTGAGTCTGGAAGCATGATTGAAGAATGGCTACCTTTATTTAAAATCTGTTGCTCTTAATGTTGTCAAGTAGCTCCATCTGTAAATACGTTGCAGTATGAGCACCAGCCTCATTGCGTGCAGAATTGACCACTTCTATAAGAACTGAGCTGTCCCATATTCCATAGAAGGCTGCTCTGCAGCTCAGAGAATAGAACAACATGGTTTTGATTTCAGTGCACAACAAGATCTGGCAGGTCATTGACGTTTGTGGGGTCTGAATCAGGTAAGGTAGTGTTGCTAATACTATTTTTGCTTCTTTCTTTTTGTATAAATTGCTTTTCACCCGAAGTCTTAGGTAGTCTTGCAGAAATGTTCTCTGTATTGTGTCAGTAGGGAGTTCTGTGAAGTATTCAGCTTAATGGAAATACATTTCCTTGTATTAGTTTTGAGGTAAGGTCTGAATCACTAGTGGTTGAAATATTACCTCATCTTAAGAGCCAGTTTTCCTTTCTAGTAGCTGTTGCATGCAGATGCTTAGTGCACAAAGACTTTTAAGGTAAAAACCACTGAATGTAGGTAAAGTATTCTCTGCAACACATGTGATGTGCAGACACGTGTGCGTGCACACACATTCACGCCTACTGACAGCGGATGTACCTAGAAATATTCTTCAACAGCAGCATCACTCTGGGTGATGTGGTTCTTCCTAGAAGTAAGAAAAGGAAAATTCTGGTTAATTTTGTGTGTATAGAACATCGAAGAAATCAATGACTTCTTTATTTTTCATGTTATCTTACAGTAGATGCTTAACCATTTTTCCTTCAAAGCACAAATGTTTTAGCATCAAGAAGAGCAGATCACGTTTTAAAACAGCAACTTGGTAGCGAGTGGAACATGTGATCAGGATTTGTGTCTTCTATAAATAAATAGGAGGAGGTAGATTAGGGAGAGAGAGTCTCTCTGCAGTGGAGATTGAAGCCAGGCTTCAATCAATATGTCATCTATCCTCTCCAGCTAGGCTGTGGCAAATGTGTCAGGCTTAGTCATGCACCTGAGATGAAATTGTTCCCAAAGCTGGAAGAAAATTCTTGAAGTCATTTTAGAGTCTCAGACCTTCCAAAAAAGCCATGCAGTAGGATGTCCACAATAAAGTTGGAAAGGTTCTACTTTGAGTCCTCCTGAACAGTTGGAAGCAAAATATTTTTTGTGAAGTTGGGAGACCATGAAGCGACACTACTGAGCTGGATTATGCATACTACACCGTGTATTCTATACCTGCATTCCCTCATTTTTATTCAGGACAAAAATAAATGAGAAATAGTCAAAAAGATGTTTGAAAGATCATGTGAAAGCCTCATTAGTGAGAGCTGAACAAAAGAGCCTGAGTTTAAGAACCAAGGTAAAAAAAATGTACAAATAATCTTTCATGAGATTTAAATGCTTTAAGTAACAAAATTAGCCAACATTTAATGGCCAGTATAATTAACAAAATCAGCACCAAAAAGAGGATAGAAGAAACGAGAATCACTAAAATATTTGTAAGAAGAATTTTCCTTGGATTCAAGGACACTGTGTATGAATTTAAGCATTCTGCTAATTTCTTTTGTACCATGATTTCTATGAAAGTTAGTGTTTTAAAAGGTTTTATAGGCCTATTCAAAGCCTCTTCAGAACAGATTAGAAGTAATCTTGTCCAGCTTTGTATTTAAAAGAAAGATGTCTGCATGTGTATACATGAGATTCTTCTCACAGATAGTAAGCAACTCTAGCATGTGTTCATCTGACCTGTACAACATACTTAGGATAAAATAAGACCAGTTGCTGGGTAAGATGAGGAGTGGGCCATGTCTCTCCCATCCCATTGCTCTCCTGGAGCCTCCTCTGAATCACAGGAGATGAGGCAAGCATAGCAAAATGCCTCCTCTCTGGAGTGAAAGGAAGACCCGAGGCCACAGCATGACTCACTGGCTTGTAGATTAAAGAGTGCCAGAAAATGTTTGTGGGTACTGGAGATCAATTGTCTATACTGTTAAATTATTAGAATGGTTCCAGGCATGAGTTATTCTAACCACCCCTTCCCCAGACTACTAGGCACAGGCAGTTAAGCATAGACCAAAGACATTCCCAATAAGCAGTTTGCATGCGGTCACCTTTTTTTTGGAGGCTAAGAATTTAATAATATGGACATAGACTACTCTGTACTTGTTGGTCTCGGTGCCAAAGGAACATTTCCTGTCCCATTAAATTTCCTAGCACAGACATAGCTACTGTGTTACAGTCTGATCCCTGCTTTGTTCCTGTAGCTGTGCAACTGGGCATTGGTCTGTACTTAAAGTCTGTGGCAAACCGAAATGTAGTCTTATGTGTCTATGTTACTCAACCCCATCCCTAAACTACTGTTTGTCTTTGTCTTTTTTGAACTGAATGCTATTCTGACAGCAGCTATATTTGGAAAGGGCTGTGAATTGTGCAGATCCATTTGAATTAAGCAGTTATCCAAAAATGAAAGTCTACTCTGTAAAGGAAATGGAAATTAAATGAGACTGACACAATGCCTAGGTCTTGTGTTCACATTGCTAGTGAGCAGACCCTTACCACTAATTTGGTTTTTCATCAGAAACAGGTACCATAAAGTGCAGGATTTAAACTCCTGGGGCTAGATGGTACCAGATACCAACATCTGTCAGGTATAACGAGGTAGAAAGCTTTATTTCAAAATTAAGTTCACTTTCTTCTTCTGACTCTAAATGCAGCACTCCCTTGCTTCTCACTGAATCACAGAATGCTTCTCAGATACATATTTCTTTTCATCATGAAGTGCTGCCTAAATCTATTGACATTTAAATTGTTAGAAGTAGTGATCTGCAGCTACTGATACTATTCTTACCTGATATCATCCCATCTTATCTGGCTAGTGGAAACATAAAATGTGCACTGGAAGAGGAATGTAGTTACTTCCTTCCTCCAGTGTATGAATTATTCTCAATATTTTCATATGTAGCTTGATCTATTATATACAAATGTTACAGGGTATCCTCAGATCAGGCGGAGTGGGCTAAGAAGCAAAGGGGGGCAAAGGAGTTAATTTTTCCCAGAGGTGTTTGTAGGCAACTGTAAGAAGAGAGGAGAGAGTGTGAAATTTCAGAGAGCTTGGAGGTGCAAAGGAGCAGATGAGGAATGTGAGGGTGAAGGTGGAGCATGTGGGACGTAGTGGAGTAGCAGACTGTGTCCACCCAGGCATTTCCACAGAAGCAGGGAATTAGACATGTTTGGATATGTCAGGGGGGCCACTGGCTTGTGGCAGGAAGGCAGAGGCAGGCAGGGGAGAGGAGCCAGAAGGTCATGGGACAGCTGAAAAGAAGCTCAGTGGTGTGAAAGGAGATAAAGAGACCAGGGAGGGTGAGGAGAAGCCAGGAGAAGGCAGAGGGGAGAAGCATCTTAGATGGGACAACTAGAATGCAACGTGGTCACTAAAATCTACAACTTCTGAAGTATTTAGGAGTCTTACACTGAATTTAGGATCTTCATCAGCATGTGAGCATGATCCCCTTTTTCTACAGAGCAATCACTGTGTGCTGCATTTCACATGTGTCAGATTTTCAGGAGAGATGGGATTTAAGTGAGGTATGCTGATGCAGGTGCTTGCTTTTTTCATCCTAGAAATGGAACTTCATCAGGCAGCTCTCTATCAAGTGTGCTATCGCTCAGGGAGACCCAGGTCTCCCTGGTGGTGTGGCTTTCCTAAGTAAAGCATTTTTTCACTCAGAACCATTGCTAAAGAGGAAGTGATGATGTGGTTGTTCAGCCTCACCATATCCTGTTCAGAATAATTTTCATTCTACTTCTCTGCAAATGTTAATGGAATGTCGACAAATATTTTCTTGGTTTCTATGGTAAGAGAGAGTGTGAAACTGTGTCAAAACCACTGCATCATGTGCATCATCCTGTGCTTTTCAGGAGAAGACTGTGACCACAAGAGGAGTCATCTGTGGCATTACTTGTGTGCAAACTGACATTTAGTACATTTTGATCCCTTTAACATTCACATTTTGAAACACTTTTATAATGACAGGTTAATGACAGAGTATATCAAAACAGCTTGACAGAGATTACTTCCTCTCTGACTGTAATGCTGTTAGGCATTAGCTGAAGTTTAACTGTGCGTCTTCAGAAATGAGGGATTTTTTAAAGGTTAATGTTTCCAAATTACTCAATTAAAATCTCCCAGTACCCCTGTGAGAGAGGACTACATGGAGTGTAGCAGGGTGCAGTTGCTTGGGGAAGCTGTGCCAGTAAGGGCTCACGTGGGAGAAGCAGCCAATGTGCTGCGTGCTTCCGCAGCCGTCTGAAAACAGCACTGTTCTCTGGGCAAGCACGGGGACCAGGCACAAGCTGCGATGGCCTTCTCAGGAAAGGAGCAGCTGTCCTGAGCCACATTTCCCTGGGAAGGATTTCAGTTTGGAGCACACGTTGTCAGTGGTGTCATTCAAACGGTCTCATAACCACGCATCCCCCAGTTCTTTGCCTGTGAGAGTACAGAGCCGCAATGTTGCAGGGCTTATGGGATTGGGGAAGATAAATCACCCTTACTCTTCAATGTGAGAAGAGCCATGTGGTTCTCAAACCAGAAATCATGAGGTTTGCCTGGAATTCCCACAGATGAGAGATCACACAACTCTTCCTCCTGACACTACACCCAGTCATTAAAAAATGGTAATGGGTTGAAATTGTTATATCTAATTTCTCAAAGCAATATTTCTTCAATAAGATTTTCCACAAATGTTCTGAGAGAATAAAAGTGTAGTTCAGTTTTAGAGGTTTTTTCCTATCTGCATTAGGGAAAATAATGTGTTTTAGAAGGAATTATATCTGACTCAGAGCAGCTCCAGAGAGAATCCCTGACCTCCAGTTGTGTTTCTCTTCTTTCCCTGGAATGAATTTCTGAAGAAACTTCTCTGTTTTTTATAGAGAGAAATGTTTTTGAAAAGCATCACTGGTATGGTAGCAAATCAGGAACAAGACAAATGGAGCTAAGTAATGCCCAACTTCCACATGAGAATCTATTTCTGTGGACAGGTATTTGGAAGTGTACCTTGCCAGTGCAGTACTTTGCACTGTGTTATTGAACTGTTTCAAAGACAGATTTTATGAATAAAGATCAAAGTGGTTGAAAGAACTGTTAGCAAATATGACCACTTGTGCAAATATCCGTGAACCTCCCTTCAGTAGCCGTTCAGTGGTTTCAAAGGCTGTCAGGGCATGTAATGACTATAATAAATGTTGTATTTGCTTTTGTTTCAGCTGGCTTTGACCAGCAAATTCGGCTGATTACTTCCATTGTTATTTTTCCTTAGAAGACAATTATATTGTTATCATAAAAAGCCCACTATTCTTACACATTTCTTTGTGTTGGTCTTGAAATTCAGAACCCACTATCCTAGTTAACATAATTCTTAAAGTTATTTCATTCTTATATTTTTCTTTGTTTCTGCTTTTGTTTCTTTTTGGTGTTTTTGCTTTGTTTCATGCTCCTCCTGAATATTGTATTTCCTGCCTTTGCATTTGTTAGAGAAAAGACCCCAATAATTGTTGAGGTCTTCCTGTCCCCCAGATTAATTGCGAAAGGTTTAAATTATAGCACACACTATGCTATCTGATGCTTATTTGTTGTTATGACTGGATTATAACTGTATTCAGGAGCAAAATACTCCTGAGGCTCTGAAATTATATTCTAGCAAGATAATAGCTCACACAGAACTCTGCAGAAGCTCCTTGTGTTCCTCTGCAAATATACTGAAGTTACAGTCGGTCTCATCTGTGTTTGGTCTACTTGTGGGAAACAAAAGGATAAATATAAACTGCCCCCACTCTGTTGTGAGTTCAGTGTGCAGGACTCATCAAAGTACATCAATGGAGCAGTGCCAATAAAATTCCCACTGGGTCTCTACAACATGTTGTGACATAACCACTGAGACAAGAACAGAATAAAAGCAGGCACTTTACGTGGCATATGTCCTTGGGAAAGAGTGTATCACTTGAAAATTCATTGTGAGAGAAGTTAGTGCTGGTCTAACCAGCAGCACGTGGGCAGAGACAGTCACACAACTGTAAAGGTCAGGAATCTACCAGGAATCCCTATGCTGTGTTGCTTAGTTGAAAACTGAGAGTTTAGGGTTCCTCTGTGTGCAAGGAAACCACAGTGGACAGCACTGATACCTTTGGTAAGGGACAGCTTTGGGCAGGGTTTGACTTAATCTGTATCCAATGGGTAAAAAAACAAGTTACAATTTCTTCAGTTTCTTCAGAGAGAATTTTTGAGGCAGGTCAGTCATTTACCCCAATTAGCCTATGCACCTGAATCGACCCCATTTCTTTTACAGAAAATTGTGCTTAAACAATAAAAGGCTGAGAACATATATGTGCTACATGTTCTGATTTGTCCTGTGGTAAACCCACAGTATTGCCTAGCTTATTTTTTCCCGTTTGGCTCTGGTGACTACATCTAAAGAGTCCACAAAAGTTGTTTAAGAAAACAAGTCCTTGTTTAATAGATTAACATCTATTCTGTTATAATTCTGCAACTAAGCATGATCTCTTTTCTGTTCTTTTTTGTTTTACAGGTTGTTACTTTGTGGTATAGAGCTCCTGAAGTATTGCTTCAGTCCAGTTATGCTACAGCAGTTGATCTTTGGAGTGTTGGCTGCATATTTGCAGAAATGTTCCGTCGAAAGTAAGAAACGTTTTATTTTCTTCATGCTTTTCATTTGAAAAAATGTGCAGTAATGCCTGTTGCAATACACTGAACACACATTTATATTGGAAAGACCTGATGGGAAGTTTTATTTGCATGACAAAATATAAATGCCCTCTGCGAATTTATACTTTTTGCCATTTTGGAGTCTCTTTTGATGGGAGTTTGCCTCAGCTCTTGGTAAAACCTATATAAGCATTGTTGTATTCCTGTTGCACCTGAATCCAAATGCAGATAAGTTGGAAAGGGAGGCTGTTGATCAATTTGCGTAAAGCTGGATTGTGGAAAGGATTTACCCTGAGGAAGACAGGACTCTGGTCAGCGTAGTCTTCTTCCTCTGCAGTTTGTGCATTTGAGCATGAAGTGTTTGCTTGTAGTCCATTCTTGGCATATTTGAGATCTGAGAAGTCACTATGAAAGAGTAAGTTATTTAGCCTGAGGGTAGAGTAACAGAGACTTTAAATATATTCAAAAAAAAACCCTGTCTTGCTACAAAATACTACAGCTGGATGCAGATGAGCTGTGAATGCAAGAGGAACTCCCGTGTACTGGTTTTTCCTCATGGAAGGACAGTAATATGGAGGTTGTACCATGTAGGGTATGGTGAAGAGCAAACCTGCAAGAATTTTAACAAGGTAAACCTGTCTTGCTATTAACCCAATTACATGCGTTTTGATTGACCTTATGGCAAAAAGTACATGTTGTCATCACCTGGGCGATCTCCTTGTAGAAATTGTATAGTATTTTGTAACACCCCCTGTGAAGTCAAAGAATATGCAGAAAGGAGATGTGAAAGAAAATTCACAGTGTCCCCTAAGCCCCCAAATCCATACAATTTACAAGGAGAAACAATACTTCAAGGACCTTGAGAAAAAACTACTTAATTTATACAATGTGAAATTCAAAATACTAAGTGAAGTCTTTCAAAATAACTTTGGGATTTTACTACATGTTAATATTACATGGAAAATTCATTTTTCTTGGGCTTCTTTCCTGGTCAAACAGCCTGGGTAGAGTTAGTATACTCCACCGTCTCTGACTCAGAAATGAGGTCAGAAAACGAGAGGAAAAAAGGAACTCAAATTTTAGAAAAATCAGTTAAATCCTGCACTGCAAACTTTTAAAGATTCAGTCTTAGCCCACGTGCTGACAGAGTCACAGTAGCATTAAGCTGCTGATAGTTTTTCTGATTAAAATAGCATAGTCAACAGCTTCATTCTAGCATTTGCAGTAGGAGTGATGCAGAACAAAGAAATGAATGCAAAACTTGACTACATGCTAAAAGCTTTTTTTTTCCTCATTTAATTTTAAGTATTCTGACAGATAAGAAATACTGCCATATACAAGCACTGCCGATTTAATTTAATTTTTCCTCTTAGTGGTGTGTGAGGCTTGCTGACTCTGCAAATCCAACACAGTAAATTAAATTAGAAGCAGTTAAATTTTCTACTTGTGTACAAATGCAAATATTACATTAATATTACAAAATCAGAGCTTTCTTTTTAATGGTAATGAGTTCTGATTTGAACCAGAGTTTGATAAAACCAGGACTTCTATTTTTCTCGCCAAATGTAGGGTCAGTCTGACATTCTCAGTCTTAAATTTGGGAGACTGTCAAAAACTGTAGAGTTCAGGAATCTGCCAAGTCTGTATGTACTATGTTCTTTCATTGCAAATGCTATGAGTTTCACATACTTAAGTGTACAAGCATGATTTGGAAGACCGTTCTCAAGGTTCTTTGCCATAAAGCTACAGCGAACAGCACTGAATGGTATCTCCATGGGCTGTTGTGATGGGTTAATGTTGCAATACTCTCCGCATGATATATGTTGTCTTTTGGATTTTCCTGGTGGGTTGCCAAAGAAAGCGCATGTTACTGTGACCTTGGTAGCAATAAGCTAAAATTTAGCAAACCCCATGGATTTCATCCACAAGATTGAATAAGTGCAATAGCAGAGTTGCTGGGAAGTGGTAGCACCCTCGGGTAATCACTGATCTGTATTTCCACTGGGGTTGATAGGATAAGCATATGAGAATGCAGTGAAAGCTTGCTTGGTAGACACGGATTTGATTTTAAGACATCCTTTTCTTTTTACTGTCTTACAGGGTACTTGTTGCCTTCTTTTCGTACTCTCTTTTGCATTCCCTTTGAAAGATCTTGAAGCTCTGTAACGTTTAAGAGCTGTACTGAAACTCATCTGGGCTTTTTTGTATCCCAGAGACATCACTGGAATGAGTTTCAAAATAAAACACTACACAGTATCACAAAACATATCAGACTCCTGTTTATGTCAGGGAGGCATTTGACAGTTCAAGTTTGCTTGAATGTAGTTTTGTAGGGTGTTAGAAACACATTGAGAGTGCTGTAGATTTGTGCAAGTGTAGGAGAGAAGTGAGCTCTGTATGAATGGTCCAGTCCCTATGTTATAGATTGCTATGTTTTTTAGGTGAAAGACACCTCATTTAATTTAAATCACTCTTAATCCAAAACAGTTGAAGACAAATGCAAACAAAGTATTTGTTTGAGAAGTAGATCTGAAACACACAGAAGTATATAAAGAACTTGTACACAAAAAATTAAATAAATATATCTCTGTCTAGACACACCTAGAGTAAATTTGAACATTTCCCTCATCTTGGCTGATTCAGCTAAAAAAATGACACTTCTCAGTTCTGTTCTCCCTGCAATCTGAGGTTTGTATAAAGAGATAGCTATTTAAGAAATGCACATTTCAGTTTTGGTGCAGCTTAGTAGGCCGTGCAAAGATGAATGAGTAAAGGTTGTATGCTGAAATTCCTCAGACAAATTCCCAAGGATCTTACTTTACTTACAGATAAGCAATAAATCCCTCAATAGTCTGGTGTCTGTGTTATATACACAGAAACTATTCTGCTTTATGTGTCCATGTGCACTGCTGAGGATACTATCCCCAAATAAAGCATTACTTTGAAAATTTCTGATAGTTTCCATTTTTAAATTTCCTGTCTAATTAAGCAGGTTCTAATGACTTCTAGACATGCTTGGATGGATTGTTATTACCTAGCAAAAGTGTATCTGTATTGTATTTGTCATACTGACTCTTTTCTTAGTGATTTAAAAGCTGTGGTGCATGGATAATAATAACCAGAGAGGAAAATTGTAAGGTATGCTATGGCTTGCTACCATATCACAGAATCCTTCAGAGGCAGAGCTGCCAGAACTGGCAGGGGCCTGATGGCATGGTGACATCCTTTGGCTTTTTTTTCTTTTCTTTTCAATGTTTAGATGAACTTAGGGATCATGTATGAAAAGGTTCACTTAAGGCTGAGCGTTTTGCAGGCCAGTAGGAAAGGGCTTTGTACCTCCTACTCAGTGAACACCTCATTAAAGAGAAAGGCAAACATGGGAGTAGCATCCACTTCTGTCTGGATACACGAAACTCTTCCAGCTGGCTCAGGGACTGCGGGCAGCTCCTAAGCAGTAAGCCATGACCAGTGTTTTAGAGAAGAAGGGACTATCTGTCTTCTTGCTTTGATTACATAATACTTAATCAAGGTGAATGAGTGTGAAAGGGGAAAAAGACTGGAATCTGGGTAAAATGCTTTATAAAAGAAAGTTCAGGTCACCAGTCTAGGATTCTTTTCTGAGCGGGCAATCTTGAGTAAAAGTGTCAAAATGCTTTGATGCTTAGTGCATACCTGCCCAGTTTTCAAAACCATAATCCTGTGTGATTTCAATCCTGCACAGACTAGGATGTTGGTAGGTGTGCATGTGGCACTAATGAGTCAGATATCTATATAACAATTCCAGCTAGACAAGTTTAACTACAATGTTATACAAGTTACTGAGTTTGTTTCCCTTTGTAGTAAATATAGAGCTAAAAATCATTAGAAGTGACCATCAATTTTTGTAGCTTATACTCACAGCCTAGACAAGCTGAAGAAGTCAGGCACTGTAGAGTGGCTGGTAATGTCTCTGCATATGCAATCTCCATAGAAGTAACAGGCACCAATTCAAAGCTTAAACTTGAAAGACAGTCCTCTCACAAAAACCTTTTCCTCCTCCCCAAACCAAAAGTGAAACAGTATTATCTCAGTACCCCAAGTTTCACCTGTCTGAGAGGGAAATTAATTCCAGTCGCATGAGTTTCTTACTGAGACTGTTGATGCACCAGCTCCATGGTGGTGTAATCAGCTTGCTGTTGGTAACATCATCAGTCCCAGAAATTTCTAAGCCACTAGATTGGCACAAATAGCATGATGTTATTGTTTATTCCTTTGTAAGTATTAAATCATGTGTTTAGCCATCGTCTCATTTTTCAGCCTACTCTGTCAGTTCCTAGTGTATGCAAGACAGATACTGCATTACCAGTCATGCTTGAAAATCACAGCAGCAAAGAAATGTATGACTCTACTAAGTAAAGTACCTATGATGGGACAAATTCCCTGATGGGCACAAACAGCAGACATAGGGAAACAAGTTGTATTACTTGTGTAGGAAAACATGAGCCTGGGACTTTGTTGCTCTATATACAGATGTTATAAAATCGAAGCTTAGAGCCTCACCTGATGATGTGAATGCTGGATTTGGGACCTGCAGACTGTGTATAATTATAGAACATCAGGTTTAAAATGACTAGCACTACACACATTCAGATACAGTATTGAGTAGTTGTAAAATAAAATACACTAAATCTTTATTCCACTTTCCAGACAAGTTATAGGTTATTAGTACAGTTTGAAATGCAACCCTCAGATCCATTGAATGTACTTTTTCTGTGTTGACTACGGAACCAGGTGGTAGGATGGGTATGTGAAAGGAGATTGTAAGAATAGTGTGGCCAGCAGGACTAGGGAAGTGATTGTCCCTCAGTACTTGGCTCTGGTGAGGCCACACCTCAAGTACTGTGTTTAGTTTTGGGCTCCTCACTTCAAAAAGGACACTGAGGTGATGGAGTGTGTCCAGAGAAGGGCAACAGAGCTGGTACAGGGTCTAGAAAACATGTCCTGTGAAAAGTAGTCAAGGGAGCTGGGATTGCTTAGTCTGGAGTAAAGGAGAGCTGGGTGGAACCTCATTGCTCTCCACAACTACCCAAAAGGAAGTTGTAGTGAGGTGGGGATTGGTCTGTTCTGCCATGTCCCAAGTGAAAGGACAAGAGGAAATGGCCTCAGGTTGTGCATGGGAGTTTCAGATTAGACATGAGGAAAAAAAAAAAAAATCATTGAAAGAGGGATCAGACCCTGGAATAAGTTGCCCAGGGAGGTTGTGAAGTCAATGTCTCTGGAAGTTTCAAGAGCCGTCTGGATGGGGGACTCAGGGATATGGTTTAGGGGTGGTTATGGTGGTGCTAGATTGATGGTTGGACTACATGATTTTGAAAGTCTCTTCCAACCTTGATTCTGAGATGGACCCACCTGCCCCTCGCTTCTACCTCTACTCATGAGTGAAGGAAGAACAGTCAGCTCTGCTGCTGAAGTTTCAGTTCATGCTTTGTGGGATGAAGATCATGAAGTTGTTGAAGAAGAAAAAAGACAAGTGTAACAGGAACACCTGTTTTTTTTTAAAACTGTCTCCAAAAAATTTCAAAAAATGTCTTTTTTAAGCTGTGTCCAAAACTTGAAGCTGGATAGGAAAGTTTGAACTTCTGCCACAGAGTGAAAAGAGTAGCTCTTCTAAACTGGATCATGTGGTAAAGTCTTGACTTCACTGGAATCATTGTTGAAATTAACCCTGACTCCAGAGGGAATTGTAACCTCTCTAGAAGCAATTCAGTGTGACAATTCAGAGTGGCACAAAGAGTGGCAAAGCTATCCTCTGTCAATGTGCATAGTACAGCATGTGGAGCGATGGCTGTAAAAGACAGTGCTGCAGACTGGCAAGGACGAGAGGGTATTGCATAGTGTTTGTCCCAGCTGCCGTGCCCTGCACTTCTTTCAATGACGCTGTCTGTACAAGCTGTCTCATCTGTGTAGTGAACCCAGGACTGTGAGACTTTCCTTCAAAATAAGGGCTGCAGTGTATGTGAGAACTATGAAGAATTGTCATATTGCTGAGGCTGAGGGTGGAATTTAGTGTCTCTATTCTGGTCTTCATGAGGCTGTATAGACCAAGCAGGAGAGTGTGTACAAGCTAAATTTGCAAGAATTTAAACCACTCTGTTAATATACCAGAGCAACTATCTTCAGAGGAAATCAGGCCATGAGTCTGTGAGCTACTGTGTGCATGTCCTTATCCAGAGAAGGAGGTACATACTCCCATTTGTTACCAGTGGGGAACAAAGTGCTAACTTGTAACAGAGCCTGCAGGTTCCCTGGTGCTCTGCTTAGGACAGGCAGCTTTTATGTCGGAAGGGATCTGCAGTCCAGTTCATCCTTGAGGCTGTCCTAACTAGCATCAGTTTCCTCATGTGCTCATTTGGTCTGAATTAGCTGTTCCTGTAGGTGCTAATCCCTCACAGATACAGTCTTTTAAGGTTGCACTGTGAAAAAAATGAGGTATACATCTGGCAGCGGGTGTTCAGCAGCAGAGCCACAGATTCTCAATGGCCTAAATATGTTCTTCATCTAGAGAATGAAGTAAAGAGGTCAGTGGGGTTTGGGGAAGATCATTCACAGAATCCACTATTGGAGAGAATTGCTTGGAAATTGGAAGTCCCACATTCTCTACTCCACACGTATTCTGGGTTAGTCATTTCTTGTGATGAGTTGCTTTGCTCTTGAATGGTCTTGAGGAACAGTCTTCTGTAACTTTGCAAATACATACCTGACAGGGAGGTGTATGTGTGCTAAGTGACCCTCACTTCAAATTAAGTAATGGATATTTTTTCCATTAATATTCAAATATCCAAACCACTGGAGGAGCAGAAACATTTGTTTAAAACCTATAATCAACAGTACAGTATCATATACTAAAACTTTATCAGCAAAATACTTGGCAACTTAGTACAGGGCTTGTTTGTCTTCATACAGGACATACTTCTGCCACAGCCCAAGTACATCAGTGATGTGACAACAGTTACTTTGGTTTGGATGGGAGCAGAACAGAGAGACAAAATAGTCACTTAACTCACCATAAACAAAACTCTGTCTCAAACTGAAATCGGTGGATAAACTTAGCATAATTTCAGTAGGGATTGATTATATTTCTTGTCTTTTTAAAATTATCAGTATTTGCACACTGTTGTGAACTGTCACCAGACTGGGTTTTTAACTTCTTTTTCTGTGTATGGATACTGCAGATGAAATCCTGGACATACTGAACATAAGACAAAGAAAGGCAACTCTCACTGATAGTAGTGAAGACTTCAGTTTTATTTTACCTTTCTGCACGTATGAGAACAGTACCATGAATGGAGTCTTGGAAGGAGATTCTAAAGATAATGAGTAGACACTAAAACATGAATACTGCCTTGTGAGGCATACTTCTGTGGCAGTTTATCTCATTTCAGATGCATTTTTATTTTTTGTCAGTTATTTTCCTGTGCTTGAGCTATCTGATAATGTGATCCACACTATTTTAAGTGGGCACAGTATCTATGCAGCAGTAGGAATATTTGGACTTCCCTACTGTATTCCTCCATATGGTAAAAGTTCTACTTTGTTTTTCCAGTTCTTAGCTTAATTTTCCCTTTTCGTGCTCTGTTCTCTTGTTTTCAACACATTTCTGAAATGTCTTTCAAAAGCTGAGAAAAGATCTGTAATCTATTTTCAAATCTTCTTTAGGTTGCAAAGAAGAGAGAACCAGAGAGAGCAGCAGAGGAATCCATTAACAAGAAAACTAGATATTGTGAGGGAAGGTATAATAAAACCAAGGTAGTAGAGACATCTAGAGAAAAAGCAACGGAGTAAATACATGAATGTTGCTTATAAGTTAGGTTTTCCATATAAACTGTCAAACACTTCAAATGTGGTTTAAAAGATATCTGTTCTTTTTATCATGCAGCAATTTAAACACAGACTTTGCAATCACATTATCTGGTGTTTTCCAGTGAACCTTAAACCAACATATCCAGTGGACCAAGTGCTCCAAAGTGCAGTAATTCACTTGTCTGCTTCCTCACAGTTAGATCCTGGTAGCAGAAAAAAAAACTGAACCACTTTTTTTTGTGTTTTATCTTTGTTTTAACAAGTAATGGTAGTTGTTGCAGCCTAGACCTGTAAAAGCTACACAGCCTAATTTGCGACCTTTGAACCAAAGTACCGTACAGTTCTGGCCTGAGTTTGTTTTTGCCATTTTTGGAAATTATCCATTATGGAAATTTTGTTGCAAGAATGATTTAAGTTGCAAGTACCATAAAAGTTCACCATAGTCCAGACTAACTGTACTGGGCAAAGGTTTGTTCCTTAGAAAGATCTTGTCAGTATTCAAAATTCTGTGCTTTGCACTTTTCATCCTTTATTCTTTTGCCATTCTTGTGCATATGGGTGTGTGGGAGGCTGATCGTTTTTCCAAACCAGACCTAATGAAATGGGATTTTTTTTTTCCTCCCTGGATAAGTAGCCAGCCTATTACAAAGATTTTTTTTTCAAGCATTTTTAAAGTTGAATGGACACAAGTCACAATTTAACTTATGGTCCTTAGTGATGGCACAACAATGACATTTTGCTTCAAATGTAACTAACATTAGGAAATGTAACATAAAGAAAAGCAGAAGATCATACCTGTTCATGTTATTCCAGTTTTTTGAATAATCAGGATTGTTTTCTGTTTAATCTGACCTGCAGGGCAGAACTTGCATTGGCTTTAGGCAAAGGGCAAATGCATGTTCATGAAGAGAAGGGCAAGAAGTCAGATTAATATGACTGATTATTGAGTACAAAATAGCTGTGTTTCCAAGACAGCATCACCCCATTAAAAGGAAAATGCCATGTTGTTTTTTAGTTCACAATTTCCCTCAAAGTCTTTTGTAGCTGATACCCTTCTGTCTGCAGTTGGGCTGATTGATAGCCGTTAGTCAAATCCAGTAACTGTATCGCTCTGTGGTTGGAGATGAGTGGTGAGTGAGTGCTAGGCCATTCACTTGTGGTTTTCCTTCTAGTTTCCAGCTGTGCCAGACTTTCAGTCAGAGGAATAGATCTGTTGGTAAGGGAAACCGTTGATAAACCATAGAAACCAAAAACTGCCACTACCCATGACAAAAAAACAGAAGGGAACCTCGAAGCAGGGGTAAGAAGCCCCACAGAAATGGTGTTAGCTGACCAAATTTAATTTGACTATTAGGTTCAGGTGTGAGGTCATGTCAGGGCAGTGGCTGAAGGGTTGGAATTGGATGGTTCTGGACTGCCAGCCTGTGGCTGCACTCAGCTCCAGCCCAGCTGGGAGCTCAGAGGAAAGATCCCCTCTGGGAAAGCCTCCTGTAGCTTCTGCACTGCAGGTGGCACAGCCCTGGTCTGAAGTCCCCCTGAACAGATAGTCCTTAAAAATATATGCATTCCTTAGAGAGGTGGTACTCCAGTCTGTGACAATCTGAATTAACCTGTCCAGAGGTCAAAGGAAAAGATCTCACGGTTAAGAGAAAGACCCCAACATGTCAGTCACGATGTAAATATTTGTAAGTCCTTGCTATTAACATTGTAGCATTTGTAATGGATATTTGGAAATGCAGGTGGCAGCAGAAACAGGCAGATCTGAGCCGTGTTGGGCACAGCTGCTGGCCAGCTGGTGTGAAGGTGTACCACCCCTTATGTTCTCTGGAGTGTCTCAAAGACAAGTTCATACCTGGGACAAGCCAGAGCAGCTTGAGGGCTGCTTTGGTGGCGTTCTGAGCGACATGCATTGTTTTTAGCAATCAACCCACCAGCCAGAGAACAAGAGACATGCAGAGCAATGTTATCTGTGCCTCTTGCTCTCTAGCCTGAAGAGGGATAGCCAGCTGTACGCTGCCCAAAGACTTTCTGTTTGAAAGGGTCTCCTGGCTTTTTCACACAACTTCCCTCTTCAGGAACTTGGCCGAGAGAGACTTTGCTTTTGGCCTAGAGTTTGGCTGGAGGAAACTCTGTGTACTTTTGTTTGACTCCTAATAGAACTAAATGTTGTTTGTATTTACTTTTCTCTTTCATAAGAAAACAGCTACAAAAAGGTATTTAAACTCCTGGGATCCTTTCCTTGAGCCCTGGTGCACTCTGGAGAGGGGCAGGAAGGACTAGACTTTTAACTGCGATTCATGTTGCTGGGCTCTTGAGTGTGGGGGTTTTTTTCCCAAATTTAGTGCCTAGTCAGACATTTTGATCTGGGCATCTTTACTGAGTTTTCTGCATTTGACTGTCTAGAAGAGGAATCTAATAATTAGCTACTGTTGGTTAATCATAAAGACAGTATATACCAGTTCAGGAGTATATAGGACAAAACTATCTCACACTTGTATCTTTCAGCAGCTTTGGACTAGCACTTTGCCAATGTGTAGGTGGTCACCAAGGCTGTTGGGTGTTCTTTACATCTAAGAAAATCTCATAAATGGGCATGACAGAAGTAGAAAGCCCAACTAAAGGAACATACATCAGAGGTTTACAACAGAGGACATCAGAGCAAAATCTAACAGCTTTCTGAAACTTTGTACTACTTTGCACCAAGTATATAATTGACTGTGAGAGGAAACCTCAAGATACCAGTAGGAAAGCAAGGAGTTTAATGCTTAGATTTCTGCAAAACAATTTCTCCAAGGGCACTGCAATGCCCCAAGGCAGCTCCTTGCTGCTTTTATGGAAAAGCTTACCTACACTGCAGGATCCAGGCCACTGCAGAGAACTTGCCAGCTGGTCTGGAAGTCTCTGGCTGTTTGTAGTTGCAGATGTCAAAAGACCTAGATAGTTCTAACTTGGTGAGGTAGGGTGGTGACCACAGCCTCTCCTGCATGTATATGTTACCCATGCATAACTGGAGATGTCTTTGCCATCACTTCTCAGGGTCCTCGTGTTGGCTGTGTAGTTAAAAATACAGAAGAGGCATGGCAGAATACAGCTCACTCTAGTTCCTCTCTCTTCTTCCTTTGAAGCCACAGTTTGCCTTGTGATATGAGTGCACATGTTGTTGCCTTACTTCTAATTTTTGTTTGCACAAGGCCTGTGTCACTGCTGTGACATCTGCTTGTGTTCTCTGCCTGACCTGCTGATGTGCCAGCCCTGGACAAGTAAGTCCACGTGAGACACAGCCACCATGGTAAGCTGACTGCTAGAGACAGAGCCAGGATTTGAGAAGCTGAGAGCTCTTGATGACAGCACATGACATGCCTGGCTGTCCTCTTATGATTGTGGCATGCTTCATTTTGCAGTCTTTTAGGAATGGGCAGTCTGGTGTGGTCAAACCGTGTGACTTCTTCCAGAAACACATAATTTGCTCTACTTTCCTTTTATGAACACATTCTGTCCAGATGTAACTCTAAGACAATCTTCAAGGAAGTATTTCTTCTTTTACTTTAAATATTCTCTGTATTCGTAGCTTCACTCCTAACATATCTAGGTTTGCCAGTAATGAGTGCTTTTGGAATATAGACATTTGTCAAATAAGAATTTAGTCCAAGGGATTACTTAATTTCCACTCATTTATTCTACTGAACTGGAGTAAATTGGCATGAAGATGAAGTTACTATTGATTTTCACTAAGTCTGAATCAGTTACCTGAAGGTACATGACTCAATCAGCTGTATCGTCCAGAATTTCACGCACTATAGTGAATTATCAGATCTTTTTTATTGGATTATGTCCATGAAACAGGTTTTATGATTATGTCACTACAGCATACACAGTGTTCTATACAATTGAATAATTTTTAAAGTGCTCTTTATATCCAAATAATTTGGGAGCAAGCTGTCAGCATCTAAGAAAGTATATATAGCAAGAGATTTTTCAGTAATGTTCCTATCTGTAGCTATTAAATTAAGCCTATTTGGCATTGATGAATCATGTTTTGCTATTGTGAGAATGAAGATACTCAGTTAAAACTAGATTTCATCAGACCATTAGCAATGAATGAGTATATGTGCAAAGTCAGAACTGCATCCTGTTTGCGTGCCCTACCCACTGAAGCACAGAAACAAGGTTGTCTGCTTCTCTCCTGCCTTGGAATCAGTTTTCCTTTTCTGGAAAGTAATTGCAAAAGGAGAAGTAGGTGTTGGTCATCCCTTAGATCTTTTAAGAGTTTGATTTCGAGGGCACTTTGCGGGAAGGTGCAAGCAGAGTTTAAAGAGAGACAAGACTTTCTGGTAAATGTGCCAGCTGCAACTCTGTGAAAAGCAAGGCATAAAATGTCTTGCCATGGGAAGAAGCTTTTGCTTGATTATTCACTTACTCCAGAATAGGATTCTGGTTTTTAATTCTGAGCAAAGCAGATTAGGTTTTTGGGTTTTTTTAGAAATGACAGCCATCTTCATCTGGATCTTGAGCTCCTTGTAGTGGATATGAAGGTAGTGAACAGCATGGTGATGTGAGGACAGAAATGTTCAAGGTGTGGAATGGTTCAAGGAGCTACATGTGCTCAGTAGTTCAGAGCCTGAGAAAATATTCATTCTATAAAGATGTTTTATACTCTTCTTGTTAAAATCAAGTCAAAAGCCAATAGAGTTGTGCCACAGACACTACAGAGACAGGGCTTAGTAATGGCAGAGCAGAGATAATAGCATAAAAGTTATTGCAAAAATAATTTGAGGAGCCTTGTGACACACACAAATTTACAGAACAAAGTGTGTTAATAATGCAGTTGCACAGGGAAGGGTGACATCTGAGCAGTGTTGTCACCTAGAAGTTAGGTTTTGGGTTTTCTCTTTAAGAAATCAACTTACTGTTTCTTTAGATCAAGTGGGAAAAAAAAGATTTCATGTGGAATCACTACTAGGTGAACAAGTTAAGTAACTGGAGAGCTCTTAATAGGTGAACTCAGATTACAATGAATTGTCATGGGCTAGCAAATCTAAATCAGTTTCTCTGGCCTGAGTGTATTGCATGGGATGTGTGTATTGCTTAGGGTTGTTGTATCTCGTGTAAGTGGCCTTTGAAAACGGTAACAGTTTTCCTTGCATGATTGCTGTACATAACTTTCTACCTTAAATGCTTATCTTAAGCTTTTCTGCAGGTGTTTATTAATTCACTGTAAGCTAGCACAGCTGCTAAATATTAAAGTATTTTCTTCACACCATCCCTCTAATCCACTTTCTTGTCTTTTGTCATTCAGACTCAGCAACTGGGGGAAAAAGTTGAAATATAATCTCTGTTCACATAACCGTTTACCATTTAGTACTGAAATGCTTTCCTGCCATTCTTGTCTCAAGGATTGTAATCCACCTTCAGAATTTTTTTCAAAGTGTTCTATTACAGCAGAAGGTGATGCAACATATTAGTTGTGAATGGGCACAGTTCTGATGTTTCAGGTTTATCTGGAAATTTAGAGAGGCTTAGAGCAACAGGTGCTATTAACACCTATGATGGGGGTGAATAAAGTGATCGTAGATCAAAACATGCTTGACACTACATAGGAGCAGCTGAAGCCCAGCGGGAGAAAAAACCTGAGGATTCTCTCTCTCAGCTTCCAGCATTTTCCCAGAGGAAAATAAAATCACATTTTCTTGGTTTTTACTCTGTATTGAGAATTTCATGTTCTAGATCATGTGGAACATCTTCGAATTCTGTGTTTCCCTTCAAACATGGAAATTTGACATCTGTTGAAGCTCTCTTGTCTGAAGTCTCACAAAGTGCCCATGCACAGCCTCTGTTATGTCATTATCACTCTGTCACTGTACTGCTGCAGATGTCAGAAAAGATTCTGTCTTTCAGAGTTTTTTCCATTGCTTTTATAGTTGGATATTTGCTTTTCTGCCCTACTCTTTCTAGTTTTAGAGGATCTGTTTAGGGTTTTTTTAAACTAGTAATTTAATCAAATAGGTGCACCATGTTCTGTGTAGCTCCAAGTGATTGAAATAAAACATTTCTAACATTGTCCTTTCTCATTATTTTGTGTTAAGTATTTAGAGTATAAGCTCTTTTATCTATAGAGTATATTTTGTTCTGTGAAGCTTCTTCCTTAGCATTCCTGAGGTAGAAGTAAAGCCCTAGAAAACCTGGGAGCACATACTTGGATGTTAATTTACTTGGTATCTTTGGGCAGATTGTATGAACCAGTATGTAGTATATGTATTCCTTCTACATTAACTTCTCCTTTGATATGAATGAATCAGGGTTAGGTAAGAATTAATTTCCTTTGGGCAATAATGGTACCTCCATAGTCTTTCAGCTGATACAAGAATTATAACACTGTTAGACATTTGGCTTAAAATAATTTTATTCCAAGAGAAATCAACCTAATGGCAGAGAGTCTTTTAGTTTAAAGCTTTACTGGGAAAACAATCTGATCGAAAATATATTTGGTTTGTGGAACATTAATTAGATTTTAGTTAGAGGGCCTCAGACTTGAAATCCTATTATGTGTCCCCTTGATCAAAACTAGTCCAGTATTAGGGGCACTCTCAGAGCAAAGTCCATTTTAAAAGGCGTTTTAAAGTTTTTAGACCAGTAAACATGGTAAATGTCAACTGATGCACTTTCTCAGAGTCACCTTGTCATTGCAAGAAAAATTGTGGAACTAAAAAGAAATTCTTTATCTTTGAAAACTGCGATTTGAATAGATTTTCAGAGTGAAAGTTCATACAGAATAAAGGAGTAGATTCTTAATATAGAAGACTGCTTTTGTTTCATTTATGTGGTTGATAAAGACTAGGAACAGACTAAAACTATTGCTTACCTTGAAGGCTGGCTTTTTGCCATGATACAGATGTTCTAAAACCACTTCGTTAAAATACAGCATTAAAGAGCACCTTCATATTCTGGCTAAAACATGTAATTTTGGAGTGCTGTCTGCTAGATTTTTAAGTGAGGAGTAAATCATGAGTTAAAGTTAAGTGGTGGGAAACACCTCTGACATGTTCTCAAAGGAGGATATAGATCTTCTCAGGGAAAGTATGGGCAAATTTGTTCACAGGCACAAGGAGCTCAGAGCAGACACACACGCTGCTTGTGCACAGCATCCTGCACACTGATTTGCACCCTTGTTTGTTTAACAGGAGAGTAAAGAGCCCTCTTGGCTCCCATCCCTCCAAGGAAGGCAGCCATATCTAAGCCATAGTTCAATTACTGCCTTCAAACCCTAAACCTGAGTTGCACAAGAAGAACAAAGCAGTGTGACAGTTTTGAGGAGCAGGGGATGTGAAACAGATTCATGAGAGAGAAGAGAATACAATTGAAAGCTAAATAAGTGATCATGGTAAGAGAAAGACCATGTTGTATTTCTTTCAGGGTGCTATAAAAATGCAGAATCCTTCCATTTAGTTAGATCATTAAACTTTGGACTGTTGATGGACAAGTAGATGTAGTTTAACCGTGCAGTGATGGTTTAGGTGTTTAGCACACAGACAGTTTGAGCATATTACTGGTAGAACTGTCAGTACAAAAAAGAGGAATGCTTCTTCTTCCACCCTGAAAAGAAACCATACTTTTTTTTCCCTTCCTTTTTTCCAAGGTCAGTTGTGTATGTATTTCCAGAATTTCTTCAAATGTTGGGACAGTTTTCAAGGTGCCACTATTATATCATGCTTCCTGAGTTGAGATAGTGACCCTTAAAGACCTAGTGAAATAAACCTACAAATCTTGCAGGGAAACAAGTGTCCACAGATAAGAGAAATGTGACGTGTGTGCTGAGAGTAAATGAAGGACGTTCAATCTACCAAGGTTCTTCTATTTTAAAATGTAATGTTAAATAATGAATTCTGAAGCAGTCCTGCCCAGGAACAGATGAGATCTGTCCATGTGGCAGCATATTCTGGTCAAAGATAATACCTGCACTTAATCGTACTTGTGGGAGTTTATGTGGGGGCATGTGTATATATATAAATATATGTATGTATACTTCTGTTGATTTACCATTTTGTTCTTATAAGAGATTGTAAAACCATATCTCCCTTGGCTTGATACTGGGATCATTGATGTCTGTGGTAAACAATCATTTTATGTCAGTGGTGGGGGATAAAGCCCAGCATTCTGCTCCAAGGCCATCCGGGACCATGCTTACATGAAAGGTGCCAAGCACATTTTAAGCACCGAGAAAAAAGGTCTTCTTGAAGGTAGTTTTATTTTTTCTCACTTATGGTCTTTTTCTTGCTTTTTGCTGTATATTGGATCAACATGACTCTACAGAGTAGTCCGGCCATGCTTTGGTCGTAAAACTGGCCACGATGTCTTTCTTGGTTTCCCTTTTACTGACATTTCCCATTCAGTTACGCATACACAGGGAGCATGCATGTCCACCTCCAGATTGGGACTTTGCCTTGTTGCTCGTATCTGCACCCAGCTCAGAAAGCCCTTTGCTTTTTCAGTTCAAGGATGAAATCTCGTATCTTTATTAGGATCTAGCCTATATGTGCATTTGGGGGTCAGAATATTATCTTTGTTTTTAGAATTCATTTACTTAATTTTAAATAGCAATGGAGAGTAAACTCAACACACTACAGAACTGGAAGTTTGCAGTAATTTTTCAGAAACTGCCTATTTTCTTTTATCTGTTTCTGTCTACTGCATTGTATAAGAAACTCAAGAGAAAATAATTATTCCAGGTTTTGATGCATTATATCTGGTTGTAATAGTAGTTCAGTACAGACATAGCCCCATCTCAGAGATGTTATTCATGATTGTGGTACTATCCTACTTGAGGAATTATAGGTTTTTGAGTGGAAAAAATGGGTCTGTTAAAAGACTAAAATGTAAAACTCAAGATGCTGATCTGTTTTCTGTCAGATTTTAGCTGAAGAGTATTTCCTCAATCATAATGTGTATCTGTGTCATCTTCTATATAGGAGTAGAGAAGATAAGTTTCTTAAAAGTTTCGAGTAGTTTATGATGAAGTATAATAACCTCTACATGAATAACTTCTTCCTGTGTGTCTGGCACCAACCCACACAAGGATATTATTAAAGGGAAAGGAGAGGGAGAAGTACAAGAAAATGTTAAGTTTAAAATGAGAACTCTGAATTACACAACAGCTGAGGCAAGTCACATGTGACTGGACGTGGGTAACTGTCCAGAGCATGCAGTGTTGTCAGCCTAGCCTGTTTTCAGAGTAAAGTTTCACATTGTACCTTACTCATATTACATATCAGAAGGGCCAATGATCTTCACCTTTAAACGGTGATTTTTTTTTTTTTTTTGCTTGCCTTACTTTCTCTTTTTATGCCTTCAGTACAGACATGTCTAGGCAATCCGTCAAAGAGAAACAGTGGTAGGAACAAGAGTGAGGAATCAGCTAGAAGGAACAAGAGTGAGGAATCAGCTAGAAATAATCCCTCTAAATACAGGTTTCCACAGGACAGTCCAGATCATGTTATTTTTAGTCATCTCATCATTTTAGTTTTAGGTCATATTTGGTTTTAATTCTTAAAATGAAAATATTTCTTTCATAACAAATAACTAAGAATCTGACAGAATGTTTTACCAGCTATCCACATATTGTAGTATGAAAAGACCCCCAGCCCATCCTTTAAATAATACCTCTTGACTATATAGCTTGGCAGGTTTCCCATGGCATGAGGCAGGATTCCTTGGCAAATATTTCTTGGCTTTAGCCTTTTTAGTTTCTTCACCATCACTTTGTTGCTCTTATACACACAAATGTAAAATCTCCTAGATGCGGCTGCTAGAACACTACCAAATTCTAAAATTCCATGTACAGCTTCCATGAACTATTGCTATATCGTTTCCCTTTACATTTTTTTCTTTACTTTGTCAAATAATCATGGACTTTTAACACCTCCTCCATCTTGACTAATGCCCTCAAAGCCACAGCTACCTGTTGTGAATTCACCGCTCTTCTTCCGAACACTTTTCCTTGGCATCTTATCAACCAGGCTGTCTAAGCCCCACTAGCCCAAAAATCAGGTTGTACCTTTTCCACCCACAATGTTCTGTTCATTTTAGGGAGTTCTTATAGGACTTCACTGAGTACCCATGGATCACCAATATACACACTTTTCACTGAGAGTACTGTATATATTCAAGTCAGTGACTAAGAGATTGTCCTTGTTTTTCTGTGATAACAAGGAAGAGGCTGGAATTCCCAGCTGCAGTTGTCACTACACTGAGCAAATGGCCTAGCAGAAAGAATCCAGGTAGTTATCTTAGAAGTTACATCCTACATATCTGCAAAGATACCAGGCTTGTCTCGCCTTGGAAGCGCTTGTATTGGCAACTCCAGAACTGTCACGGTAGCTCAATATTACGTTTGGGTTAGAGAATTTCTTAGCTTTTTTTCTTTTGCTCTTCAGTACTGTTTTTCTTCACATGAACTTTCTTCCATGTGTCCCTTTTCCCTGTTGTTTAGTAACCCAATGTCAGAAATTGAAAGATAGTTTCCAATCAGAATGTCAGTAATTAGTTCAAAATGTCAGTTACTGTTAAGAAGCCAGCAGAAGTCTTTTCCGGTGCCTCAGTGCATGTGGTTTTATTAGATGTTTTTTGCCTTGTGTCTTTGTTGTAGTATACAACAGAGCAGTGCTTATCAATATCTTTAATTACAATCTTTACAAAAATTCTAACTTTTCTTACGAAAACTTACTCTCTTTGCTTTTTAGACTAAAGACTGAAAGTGAAGTCTAGAAGTAATGTGGCCAGTTAAACTTCATTTATCTCTTGGTTGTCATTGCATTGTTATTGTATGCAGTACTTTAAGAATTGGCTTGGCATGTCCATGAAGTTGCACCAGGGAAAATTCTTTCATGGAGGCTTGCTTAGGAAATGTTTGTATCTCACAATGCCTCTAAAATAAAGTACTCAGCCATTCAGTCTATTCAGTGAAGGTGAAATTCAGCATGAAACAAAAACATGAGCTGAGACATGGACAAGAGAAAAAGAGCCCAAAGTTGGTGAATGGTTAAATCTAGTTTATTCAGCCTCATATAAGCATGAGAGCCTTCTGTCCAGAATATTAGTGGTGCTAAGTCCTTCTAAACAGTAAGCAGATGGTAACTTTTTCGAAGTTTGTGATGTTTTACATTGCAACCTTATGTTATGGCCTGTATTTTTATTTCTGTATTATCATAGAATCACAGAATGGTTGAGATTGGAAAGACCTCAGGATATCATCTGGTCCAAGCCCTCTGGCTCAAGCAGGGCCACCTAGAACTGGTTGCTCAGAATCATCTCCAGATGGTTTTTGAATATTCCCAAGGTGGGATGCTCCTTGGGCAACTGTACCAGTGCTTGGTCACACCCACAGTAAAAAATTGTTTCCATTTGTTCATAAGGAAACTCCTTTGCTTCTGTTTGTGTCCAGTGCCTCTGGTACTGTCATGGGACACTGCTGAAAAGAGCCTGACTCCATTTTTTTTGCACCCTCCCCTTGATATTTATACATATAAAGATCCCCACTGAGCTTTCTCTTCTTGAGCCTAAACAGTTCCAGCTCTCTAAGCTGTTCCTCATACGTTGGATGCTCCATTCTCTTAATCATCTTCATGGCCCTTTGCTGGTCACTCTCCAGTATGTCCATGTGTCTCTTGTACTGGAGAACTCAGAACAGGACTCCCAGCACACCAGGTGTGGCTTCACCAGTGCTGAGCAGAGGGGAAGGACCACCTTTCTCAACCTTCTGGCATTGCTGTTCTTCATGCAGTCCAGGAGTTACCTACACCTTTGTGCTGGACTGCCATATAGAAAGGCAGGTGGATTTCTCCTGTGGAAATAGTCACAACGCAGACTTGTATCTGGTATCCATGTAATTGTGCAGCTGCACATTTTGTACCTCAGAAACTATGGAACATTCTAACTGACTCAGGAGAAGTTTATTTTAGCAGGACTGGGTGGTAACATGATGCTTCCAACATACCTTCATATCTGTAGGCCAAGGGCATTCTTGTCCCACATTAGGTGTGAAAGGGGTTTTCCTCCGTTCAGTAGGCTTCATTCCAGAGGCAGTGCATAATGGCCTAGCTCCAAGGCCTGGAGAAAGAGTAGTCAAAAAAGATTGACAGCTGTATATTCCCTGTAACATTTTCCTCCTCCCCTCTCCCTAAAAAAAATCAACCAACAAAAATAGGAAGCATCTGAGACTTCTTGAGCAAACAGAAATTAAATGTAGGTGCACTCCAAATGTTTTTGTCCCACATTCTTCCCTACTCAGTGTATGTTTTGTAACAGCAATGGTGTTGAAGCCTTCAGGGCATGGATTTTGTAGCAAGCAAAGTCAGGGAAGTTTGAGAGGATTGAAGAGTCACACAAAAGGGAAGTGTATCCCCATGGACAGCCCTTCCATCCATTGGAATAGTCCTCTTTCCTGAGCTATATAAACACACAGATTTTAGTTCTTGAAGCCAAAGGACAGAGTCACATCTTCCGTCACTGGATGCAAACTCATCTCTGTGCCTTTCCTGAGCAAAATAAGAAAAAATATTACAAAATCAGACTCTCAGAGTCTTACCAGATTATGATCACAGAGAGGAGAATATATCTCCAAGTAAGGACCTTTGGACCAAACTTACATAAATAAACCTCAGGGATTGAGTGGGTGAATGAGTCAAGTGAAAGATACCCAGACCAAAGATGAAATTTTACTTTTCTGTGACTGCTGAGTATTTTTTCAGTTCAAAGGTGGTAGGAGAGCTGATGTCTACCTTTAAGATTAGAATTTTTTAAAAAATCATCTTGAGGTGAACTTTTTATGTGTACTGGACTTGCAGAGCTGACAACTATTTACCAAAGAGTAACTAGTGCCAAACTGTAGAATGAGATCTTCACACAGCTGCTGATTAAGTGGATCTATTTCCCCAATCATCTGCCCAATATTCCAGTTGAGCCTCCAGCAAAAATTCATGAGGCAAATTTCATTACATTAGTGGTGCCTAAACTGGAGTTGGCATGCTGTTACAGTCGTGATGGTGGGATGGATAGGAGGCTGAAAGATGAACTAATAACACTTTCTTATGATGAAATACCAAAGTATGTTGGAAGGTCACCTTGTGTTGTATAATTATATATTCAAAAGAATTTAAATTCTTGCTTGAACCCTTAGTGAATCTGAGACAGCAGCAATGATGGGAAAAACCTCCCTTAAAAATCCCAAGAATCGTACTTGTTTTGGCATGACACTGCCTAGGGTGATTTGCTAACAATGCTGACTTTGCCAAGCTTTCACATTAATGTGAAGTTCAGCATACATTTTAAAACATTAAATCAGCTTTCCATTTACATGGATATGATTGTTTGAATGTGTAGATCTTTTTAGTGTCAAGGGCCCCAATATTCTAATATCCAAGCCAAAATTAAATACTCAACATAACTGTATGGTAATAATTTCAGGAAGTAGTTCAAAAAAATATCTGAGGTTGTCATATTGCTTGACTTTGGAAGATAGTGTTTCTCCTGCCACAAACAATACTAAGACATTGTATTTGCAAGGAGCAATTGTTCATTGCTACTGAAGGTTTTGAAAATCAGGCTCAGGGCAGAAGTTGCTGCTCCTGTCTGAGTTAAGCTTTGAGTTTTTGTAGAAACCAGTATTGCTGTATCCCTTAAAGATTAAAAAAAAAAAATACAGAAACCTGTAAGTACGATTTGCATTTGTATTTGGTTTTGTCAAAGTGGTTGTCTGTATCTGGGAAGCAAAGCATCTGTTATTTAGAATTTATTCAGAATCAAAATTAATAAAGCCCTTTATGGACAGGTAACAGGCTACCATGTTTTACCCCATTGGATCAAATCTCATGTCATATGGTTTCAAATCATACTTGGTGAAATTAATTTCTTAATGTGCCTGCACAAAGCAGTTTGGAGTATAAGTTGATACAACATGACCTGAATGGCAGCAAACATGAATGTGACAAGATGCATGTTCAGTTCATCAGAACTGGTCAGCATGTCTCTGCCAGTTACTGCTTTTTATTGGTGGCACAGATTTCTGCAGAGATTGTTACGTCTAACTAAGAAATGTCACCGTGCTCCGTGCCTATTTACTGTACTTGGTATGGACCCACAGGATAGGCAGTGACACAGAGTTCTGTTGTCTATGTGAGAGTGTCAAGATGTAAAGCACCATTTTCCAGTAATAACTCATGGCTAGCAAAAAAAGGAGATTGAGATCATACCCCTGCTCCTCTATAAGAACAATGAGAGGGGAAGGACTACAGCTGACTACTCTTTTTTCTCAAAGTAGAAATGGAAGAGGTCTTCTCCTATGGAAAGCAACAGCAAAATAATATCTTTGGCTGTCACTGGTGTTAAGGTCCTGTATCAGATAGAAGAGCAGTATGCCAAGAGAGGCAGGAGAATGTATGTTTCTCCATAACCAAAAGCTGACAGTAAAAGCATGGGAATATACATTGTCTCAGTTGAACAGTTTTAGAAACTGTAGCCGTGAGTTTACAGCATGCACTGTACTTCGAGAGCTGTGCTCCAGAAGAGAGGGGCAGCCTGGCTATGTGAAGCCAGCTCACTCTCTCAGTTTGCAGTGTGGCTGAATTGTGTTTCTTGGAGTAATCTACCATTTGTTGAACCAAAATTGTACATGACTTTTATGGCTTCGTCTTCACAGATGCACTTATTCTTGGCTGGATCCTTAATCATCTGTCAGTAAAATATTGGAATATCTTGAGCGTTGCACCATGAAATTGCACTATTCAACACAAAGGTGGCAGTACAGCCACACTGCCATACAAATCAGAATTTCCTATTTTACTTAGGCACTGCGGGGTGGTAGCATTTTATACATGATGAGTGAAAGTATGTTAAATTGCACTTTGAAAAGAAAAAGTGTGTGCCACTCTCTGAAAGTATTTTTAGTCACTGTTTTTTCTGAAAGCCTTTGGACATTCAGCCTAATAATTTGTTTCTTTCCTGAACATATCTTTATTTATGCAGCAGAAGTATTCTTCTACTTCAAGGTAAATTCTGTACCGTTTCACACCCCATTCTTTACAGACATTCATGAATCCATTGTCATGTATTTGACCCCTTAAACATAGGAGCACACTTCCAATATACAGTATGCAAGAAATTTAATTTTGAATTTTTATTCGTAATAATTAATCTCTGTTTGTATTATGTTTTATTGACTTGCATGATATTCACTCTGTTTTTGTCTTAGCAGCTACTTAAGCACATCTTTATAGTGAAAACTATTTTGTTAATGATAAAATTTATAGGATAGTGTTAATTGAGGGAAGGTTATTTCATTCATGCTAAAGGACACAAATTCTCAAAAATAGTTTATTCAAAAATATATGTCATCTGTCCCCTTTTGTTATCAGTTCTAGTAGAAACTTGAAAGGTACACTCACAGACTGGATAAAACATGGAAACAGAAGAAGTGAAGTCTCAAAAAAAACCCCTCACTTTCACCCTACTTTGGCAACTGTCAATGGCAAATATAAATTCACATCAATTACAGCAAGTCACATCCTAAAATAATTTGTTTTATTCTTTCAGACCACTCTTCCGTGGAAATTCAGATGTTGATCAACTAGGAAAAATCTTTGAGTAAGTAATAATAATCATCATCATAATAATAAGCATTATGTCAATATCTGTCTAACCTTGAAACCCTGTGGAATCTCTGCAGTAATGTGACTAGAACAAAGTATCCCTAAAACCTATTTCCTGTTGCTACCGTGTGCAACATGTTTCCGTGTATTCTGTGTCAGAGTGGGACGGCAAAGCAACATGGAATATAGTTCTGCAAAACTAACATCCATCATCAGGAAGTTATGACACTTTTTCAATTCTCCTAAACATATTATGCATGTACCATTCATACATATTCCTAAACAGTTAAGACCAGAGGATTCTCTTCATATAAGCATAGGGGTTTTATTTTTCAGATACTTCTTCATACATTTCAGAAAACAACATTAGAATACTTTAAAACTGTTAGTAACCTAAAATCTCTAAGGTAATTACCAACAGCATTTTTGCAGAAAAGACTTTGGTACATAACAAAATATATTAGCTTTTAAAATATACTGTGTAGCCTGTTAACAGTCCATATTGTGGTCAGGAAGGTGAGAAGGGAAGGAATGTCACCATTTTACCATGTGCTTTGTCAGAGAGGAATTGACTTTACAGTTCTAGGAGTTTGTGTTTTTGTTTTTCAGATATATCAAATATGATAAGGAGGTAGGTAGACTCTAAACTCTCCGAGGTAGAATAATTCTCTTTCAAAACTAAATTATTGATATTACCAATATGTTAATTAATTCGGATTATATATACTTTTTCTTGTACAAGCCCTTCAAAGAGCATTTCTGTATTTTTAAGAACCATGTAAATTTAAGATCTGATGTATGTAGCATGTAGTTAGGAAATCACTGCCAAATCTGGCTGGTACCAGCCCAGAGAATTAATACCTATTTGCCCTGCACCTCTGTCTTCCCTTTCTGTACAGAGGGGCTGCAGGAATCCAGGGATCTGGATGAAATCAAAAATAGATAGCACATAGAGAGAGAAATACTATTCTGAAATATTATTGTCTTGAAGATATTCCAAAGAGAAGAGAGTAAAATTTCTAAGGAAAGCATAAACTGAACAAAAAATTAATTTCTCTGTTTCACCAATTTTCCAGTTCTCAAATAAGAACAGGTCTGTTTCTAAGCATTTTCCTTATTTAATGTGGGGTTCCTAAATTGCAGGTCTTGATTTCACACAGCTGACTTCCCTTTCCTGCATACCATACCAGTGTATGTGACTCACTTGTGTGGTTAATTTGTCATGCGCTGAATAGCTCTTCCTGCCCAGTCCAGAAAAATCATTTTTCGCCTTCTGCCAAAGCAACTCCCTTAGTCCTACATTGTTCTGCTTTATTAAATGAAGACAGCTTTGATATATATAACATATTTTGTAATTAAGAAAGACATAGCTGTGATTTTCTTAAAGGATTTTGATTCATTTGTGACATTTAAGGGGGAAATGAAAAGTAACTGGGCTAGGACTAAATGCACAACTGCTAATGGCAGCCTCCAACAGGCATCTTTCCATCCCTAGGGACCGAGATTACCTGTGCAGAAAAGAATTCACCCAGAAAAGAAAATACGGTGCTAAATTTAGAAGAAATTCCTTCTTGCCCATCTGCTTAAAGAGAAAGTTTGGGTTTGCTTCTTTTGTGCAGTTCTTCTTAAATAGTTCAGAAGTTTCTGTCTTGGGTTCTGAGCAGTGTTTATATGCCAAATAGAGTTTATTTTGTGTTTTCACAGCTGGAGAACCCCCTAGAGTTAACCATGGCTCTTCTTTTAGGAGGGTTGTTTCTTTCTACAGTAGTGACTCATTCTGCAGATTAACTTGGACAGAAAGTAGTTTTGGGATTTTTGTGCAATCTGGACCGATGCATTATTTAGACAAAGTGGCTGCGGTTTGCCTTTAATTTGCATGGGTCAGGTGAAGCTCCAGTGTGTGTGAGGGTAAATCCCTCATATGTGGCACAAAACATTTTCCTGCTTTTCCAGGACACTGTCAGCGTGTGGCATTTCCTCATGGATTTCAGGCTAAACGCTTCAATGGTTTGAGCAGACTTGTCTCCCATTGTGATCAATGGGAGTGCAAAATACTCAGTGTTTCCCAAGACCAATCCCGAATATTTGGCAAGAGGTGAAACCCATCCAAGACACTCTGAACTTAGTCAATGAAATGGTAGTGCTGCAAAACCAGAGCGAGAGCATCTACTCAGACATTCATTATTAAGAGTTTTGCATACTACATGAGTGTGTAACTAAAAGTGCCTCTTCTTTCCACTCTCAGTCTTGTCCAGCTTACCCCTGTCTGACAGGTTGCCTCCTGGTTTCTTATCATAAGTTTTGCCTGTGTCTATGCTTGTTCTGCCCTGTTCATGCTCTGTCATCCAGATGTTAAAAGAAATGGGACTAATCAAGCACATTGACATGACAGGTTAAATGTCATTGATACATAAAGTACTTAAACCCCCCCATCTTCCTGTGATGCTGTTTCCATTATATTTAATGTGGGTCCAGATCCTCAAACAGCTAATCACATTACTTCAATTATGGATTGCCCCACACCGTACCTGGTGATAAAAGTCAAATTCAGGTTTTCATGTAGATTTCATATAGAACATTACCCAAAAGCTGTGATATGTTCAGATGTAGTCAGATTTAACCGTCCTGAGATTGTAATTGCTTTGCCCTTCCAGGCATGCTGTTATTTTGAGGACATACTGCTTTTCAGACATATTTTAGGTGAGCCAGATCCATGTAGGGCAGAGGTGGGGTAATTCCACTACATTCGCTGAGGTAACCTATGATTTATCTCTTTGTATTTGGCCCATGGCCCCAACCCAGTCTTATGACAACCTCAGTAAGAAGAAAGGTCAATACTGCTCCCTAGTGGTATTGGCTTTGTGCAGACCTAAGTATTCCTTGACATTATTTTTATGTCCTTTTTTGTCTTACCCTGTCAGCATTCCCATTAAAAATCTGGATTTTACAGGCTATAAAAATTTATTTTCCCTGAGACCTGACAAATAATGTATGATTTTCTTCCAGAATTTCCATCAGAAACTGGTGTTCCATTACCACAAATACTGGCACCAGACTAAAACATTAAATGTATGAGACATTTGATTTATTTGGGGTTTAGACCTGAACATGACTATTTAATAAGGAATAATATCTCCTATAGTTTAAAGAATAAATAATTTATTAAAATAAATCAAAGTATTCTATTGAAGAGTAAAATATAATTGAAAGCAAAAACACAAAGACACTGCTGCTTCTAAGTTGAGACTTCAGAACCTGTATTGTGAAGCAAATAGATTGTTTAAATTTGGGCAACAATTACTGCACATAGCTTTGAAGCATTATGAAACATCCCTTTTATTGCCTTACCCTTGTCTTGACCCACACTCTTCTCTCAGTCTCTATTCTTGTGAATAAAGATCCTTGCATGCAATTCCCCTTTGAAATTTACTGCTTTTAATCATTCTGGAGGGACATATGTTGCACCATCCAGTCAAGAGCTGAGCAACTTTCTTCCAAAGCACTGAGCCTTTTTTTCAACAAAAAGACTCAGAAAACTGAGACCTAGCCCAGAAAATTGTGCTGGCAACAAAATGGTATCTACCAAGCGCACTAAGGACCATCAGCTTCTATTCACAGAGATCAGTGTGCTACTGTACAACTAAACATTTAAGCTCATTTAAACCAAAATATTCCAACGTAAACTGCCAATATGAAGGGGAAACTGCATAAATCTTTAGGCTTAACATTATGTTTTTCATTTTACAGTGTAATTGGACTCCCAGAAGAAGAGGACTGGCCTAATGATGTTGCCCTTCCAAGAAATGCTTTTACTTCCAGACCTGCACAACCTATTGAAAAATTTGTACCAGATATTGATGAACTAGGCAAAGACTTACTTCTTGTGAGTTTCTGTTTGTTGTTCCCCAAGTTGTTTGACTGATAGTTCCTACTCTGCATGCAACATGCCAAGAAACAATTAAGTTTCCATTTAATGGAGCTATTAAGGTTCAAAAGTAGGTAGGCAAATTCTTGTGGATCTATGGGGAAAAAAGACAGCATAAAGACACTGCCTTTGGCTCAAAAGGCATCAGAGCTGAGAGTAATTCAAGATCAGGAAACTGGGTCAGGAAAGTATCTGTTTGACCTGTCTTCAGACCTTATCATTAGATCCTCATTACTGACTCACTGTAGTGCCACTGATTTAGCCATTCTTGTAGTATAGTTCTGATGTGAGTACAAAAATGGATCTACCATTTTTTGTGGTGTACTGGACCCAGTATAATGCAGGAAATAGTCATGTCTTCTACTGAATGCTGAAAACTTGAGACTTTGAATTCAGCAGTTGTTGCCTCTTATAAATGGCAAGACTGAAGAGAAGCAAACAAACTGGGATGGTACAGCTATTTCCATCATTTTTATAAATCTGTTAGAAACCCCAGTCCTTGAGTTCAATCTTGAAATGGAATATAGGGAATGACTTTGCCTCTTACAGTACTTGTTGAACTCCAGTTAGATCTGTTACCTGGAAATCTTAAAAAGATCTTGATTCACATGGGCTAGATAGGGTGGGCCCAGTGCAATTCTTTAAAGACTTAGTGCATCCCACCAGGAACTGCTGTCTCTGTCCAACGTTGTTTTAACAGCAAATCATCCTCCATTGTCCTTATGACTGCAGCTCCCAGCTGCGGAAAGCGAGACTACGTGTAGACACTTGAAATAACAAGGGAGAAACACATCTGTTGTGCTTGCAGGCATCCTGAAGTGGAAGCTAGATGTGGGACAAAAATTGGGTTCTGGGAGCAACAGGGAATAATATATGACAGAGAGCTCAGGGAGTGTGGTATGATGGGAGGGAGGAAGAACACAAATATCTATGCCTAGCAGGTGATGTGGAAAGGAAGTCTGTTCCTGTTAAGCAAATACATGATAACTGGGAGCCACAGATGCAAGGGAAGAGTAGGACTGGAAGTGACTGAATTATATTTCAGAAGTTAAATGATTCAAATTATGATACAAGAAAAGAAAGTTGGAGTGGGAAGTGGTTAGGCAAGGCTACTAGGAAGAGTAATACGTGGAGTTGAAAAGAGAAGAACAAGATATAAAACACAGGGCTGTGGGAGAGATGTCCCGTGTTGGCTGGACAAAGGCTGGGATAAAGATCTGGGAAGAAGGCCATCAAAGTGCAACTAGGAAGAGGGAGAAACTGAACACAGAACATTGGTATGTCCTGTGAATGTGAATTCATGAAAACCTGTCTTCTGGGATTTCCTCAGTTGTGAATGCTTTTATTTCTAGCATGTAATTTTCTTCTGGTTTTGGGGATGTGATGTTCTTATACTACCACCCTACTGTTTGTTTTAACATGGATGGTAATTGTGCACCACCTACTCTGTTGTATCTCCTGATCATAAACTGAAGGTGGTATGCATTAATGTGTGTATGCAATGATAGCACTGTTAACTGTACATTTTAGTTAAAAACAACTTCTTTTCATACTTTCAGAAATGCTTAGCATTCAATCCAGCCAAGAGAATATCTGCCTATGTTGCCCTCTCTCACCCGTATTTCCATGATCTGGAGAAGTTCAAGGAGAATCTGGACTGTCACATGTCATCCAGCCAGAACTCCAGTGAGGTGAATGCATCATAAGAGCTGACTGAAGATAAACCATAAATGAACAAGATATGTAGCTGACAAGGCCACTGTCCCATGCAAACCACATAGCTGTCCTAGTGAAGATCATTATTTGGAGGTTTTATGCACTTATCTTTTATTTTGGGATTGTGATGTGCTTATCCATGGAAATCAATCTAGTTTACTTTTATCAGAGCAATGCAAGGGCCAGGGCTTTGACCTGCTCCCATTGCAGCTTTATGTTTGTTTTGGTTTTGTTTTGTTTATCTACCTGGGAAAACTCCAGATGAAGAGAAGCTGCTGACCGGTTTTGCTGCCATTTTATTATTCTAATATTGAATGCTGCCAGTGTGGAGTTTGATGATCGAGTCACTGCCAAAACATGATGCAATCTCTCTCTCTCTCTCTAGCTGCTGAAGCATGATTTGGTACTTTTTTATTATTATTTTGTGATCTCTTATAGTGATATTTAAAGAATGGCATTGGAATATCAGATCTCTGCAACCTGCAGTTTACTGATACACGTGTTAATACATCCAGCTACTGTTCATTCGTAGCATATATGCAGGTGCTTCCCCACTTGAAAACTTTGTTTCCTTGTGCTACAAAAATAACAGTGATGATGGTGATTATAGAAAATGTATCAACTTTTAGGGTTTTTTTTCATACACACACGAGTTATTATATAGCTATGTTTGTGTGCACATTTCAAGAAACTGTCATGTTCTTAAAGACTCTTTCGGTTTCCAAATGGTTGGTTTGTGCTGAAGTGCAGGCACATTATAGCCCATCATCTAACCCATCATTCCCCCCTGGAAACAGCTGCAAGGATCTTTCTTTATCTCATTAAAAATGTTCTGATATGCAGTTCAAAGAAATAAGCAGAGCCAACGAAAATCAATACAAATTTTCACCTTCAACCTGTTCTGATTATCAGCCAAAAAGGAAAGTAGAAAAAATATTTCTGATTCAGAAGCAGAGAATCCTATACCTGTAATAAGCATAGATCAGTACTTGTGTGGCATTATATGCTGTATACTGGCACTGCCTTACCTGCAACACCCCCTGTGCATCACAAGTGCATGAACATTGCTGTCTCAAAATCCCTCAGATGTCACTTATTAAGCAGATTGTTTTCTATGCAGCAATGCATGACCTTCTCTCCTAAACCACCATGTGGGTATACTGGCATATGCCTCTCCACTAGGGTTAATGTGCTATTATTGAATGTCAAAATAATTAAGCAATTCACATGTCTTTATAGCACAGTTATTTTAAATATTACATGAAATTTTTATATTTAGTATTTTTACCTTAACTAAAATATATTTTCAGTATTTTGAAAAGAAACTTTTATTTTTTTAATACTATAATGGGGAAAAAGAAATATTTTAAATCCATTAAAGCTGTTCCCTGGCATGAATTTAGTGCATTTACCTGGATATGACTTGGAGGAAAATGTTGGTCCAACAAGTATAACTGATGCTGAGGCAGCCAGCTTTGCTTACTCCTGTGACAGTCCCTTAGTCTTCTCTTTTCCTCATCTCTATTTGATCTTGGCTAGGTAGTGAACCAGCATTATATCCTCATCCACAGCGTGCTTGGCAGAAGCAGGTCCTTAGCAGAGAGTTGAGCAATACCATTTTTCCAGTTGTGACAGAGGAACTTGTAGCTGTCTTTCTGGCAGGTCTCTCACTCTTGTGATAGACTGGCTGATGTGGCAAACTTCACCATTAACTCTGTTTCAGGTATCTGCTCTGTCTGGGACATGGTCCACTATTAGGGTAGTGAATGAATCTTAACTGTCTCTTGGATAAAGCTTTTCATTACTCTTAGACACGTAAGTATGTGATATGGGGTTAAATTAGGTCTGCTTTAGAGAAGCCAGATTTTAAAAGGACCACTTGCATGCTTGCATGCAGTGGCCTGTGCTTTCTTCCTGCCCAGAATGAACCTATGCAAAACTTACCAGCATGAACAGGCAAGTTGCAAATTAAGCCTGGCAAGAGCATGCACAAGGCACCTGCACACAGAGATACCACAGATGCATAACAAAAGAATTTTGGAAGCTCTGTGAGCAGCAAGCTGAAGGCCAAGGAGCAGTCACAGCAGCTAACCCACTAATGCTGGTCTTGCCTCTGTCATTTTTCTCTGTTCCTATGTCCAAAGGGAACTATGAACCCACTGTACTGGTGTTCTCCCAACCCTATTCCTCCTTGGATCAGTGAACCCGAATGTGAATAATTTTTAACATTCAAAGAAAAGGATGTGCCAGAGTGAAATTTTTGCTAACAATTTTTAAACACTAGTTAGAACAACAAACAGAGCCAAAATTCAGGAGACTTGCAACAGTAGCAAATAGACAAGTTTTTATAGAGTTTAGCACTTTCAGAAACATTCCACATTTTACCTAGCGCTTCGCTGTGTATCATACATACCTTATCAGGGCATTTGGCTGGTGTGGCTTCCCAGCATCTGTTCAGGGAATTCTCCCCACAGCTCTCCACCAACTAATACAGTGTGAAAATGTAGGGGAGGAGACTATATTTTCAAATTAGGCTTAAAATTCACAGGTAAAAATGTGCATTTGTTCCATGTGAGAAGGTGGCTAGAAGAGAATATGATTGCTGAATGTAGGTACATTATTAGAGTAAAATAAAAAGGAGGAGAGAACACTTTAAGCCAAAGGTTAGTGTTGGTCCCAAAACTAACAAGAATGTGGAAATCACAAGGAAGTTAAATACTGGAGCAGTATTTCCCAATCAGTATCAGACAAAATGCTCAGAGCAGCAGAGAAAAACAGAGGCTGGCTTATGGAATCAAAAGCAGAACTTCTTCAACATGGTGCTGTATGTTGTCTAATATAGTAAGATCAGGTTATAAATGAGGTTATTCAGGAGAACAGCTTGCAAAGGGCTGCATTAATGGTCACATCCTGGAACATCCTTCCAGTGGGAATGAAAGGAACAAAAACAAGAAATCGTAACTTCTGTGTTGGCAGGGTTAGGGAAGGTATTTCTGTAATGGGGTCCTTATGGTATCAAGGGTCTAGATTCAAAAGACCAATAGTTTTAAAACCTACATCCTTTTTCAAATCTCGAGGAAGAAATTCCACTTGACATGTCATAGGCTTACTCTTACTCCAGTCTTCCCTGCCGAACCATGGGGCTTCACTTACACTAGTAAACTGAGAAAGCCTGTTCTCTGACTGGGCAAAGCACTGTCATTGGCTAAAATCATGCCAGGAATCATGTTTATAATTAGACAGCACAGACAGCTGTGGGACTGTGCTCAAACCATGGCCTTGCTTTTCTTATTTGACTGGTGTATCTCTAGTATTTTAGTACCTTTACTCATTTCTGCTGTATATGTAAGATGTAGAAATTGTGTATGTGAAAAACAAAATGCTGTGATGCAAACTCCTTGTACGCTCCTTAAATAAGATTTTGGAGTGCAGTTCTTCTCAGTGATAGCTAAGCCTGTATGTGTTCCACGAGAGTGGTTCAACAGCAGCTAAAAAATACTGAATAACAAAAGATATATTAAATATAGCTCTAGAGCACCCACAACCAGACACTGTGCTCTTCTCCACAGAGAACAGGGTGTTCTGAGTAATGGAAGGAGCAATTTCTGTCTCCCACTGACTTTTTCTCTTTTTTAATCACTACTACATAATTCTGCAGAAGAAACAGACCCAATAGCCAAGGAAGAAAATCACCAAAGCCAGCTAGTTAAGTGCTAAATGCTGCACCATAGAAATCCATATGGAGCAGCCCTTTTCTTTCTTCACCCTGTCCACACTCACACTAGCCTTCCAGTTCTCTTTCTTCAATTTCCTTATGGAAACAGGTTTCAGTGATGCTCATGGGTGCTATTTCCAACAAGGTTCTTCCAAATTTTCAGTTAGCTGCACATTGTCAATGTCCTTTAAATCGTCCCTATTACCAGGTGTTGCTTCTTTTAGTCCCATAACCTAGAACTAGTGATTAGAAAAGGATCTCTTTGTGCACCTCCTTGCCTAGCCTTAGTTTTGCATACACCTGTGTTGCCTTCTGTGTGCCTGGTAACATTCTAAAAATAGAATTTGTGCATATTTCTGTGTAGGTTGTGCTCACACTCCAGGTTTTTTTCAGCCTATTAGTCCACAGTGGTGTTAGACCATCCTTTCCTGCTGTTCCTGTCCTAAAACACCTAAAAAATGAGGACATCATATTTGCAAAGTAATAAAATTTAGTGCTATGTGTAGAGAGCCTTTTTCATTAAAGGAATCACTAGCTTGCAGCATTTGAGCATCTTTTGCATGGGAGATGATATCCAACATCCTAACTCTTATTGGTTTTTACGCTCAATGGTTGTTTTGGTGAGTAAGAAAAAAATAATTCTGCCATGCTATTTTTTGCAGGTTCACTCACTGTCTTTGAGAAACATGTTTTATTATACATATAATTCTCTCTGCTGTTAGGTATTAGACCAACTTGAATATGGAAAATAAAGAGAAAACATGCTGTTTTGGTCTTTTCGCCAACAAACTTGGAGCACTTATCTGACTCAAAACTGAAAACACATCAGTTGTCAAATATGTATATGAATCAGAAACCACACAGTTTGGTTTAAAAGGTCACATTAATTATGTTCCATGTATAAGACACATTTGAATAATGAGGAAGTTTATTCTAAGAACTCTGTTTTATAGAACCACTTCACTAGTATTTTTCATATACAGTAGTTTCAGGAATAGATTGACTTTTATATACAATGTGAATTAGAAGATTCTAGGGTATTTGAGTGATTTTGTTGTGTTTTGCTTGAAGCTTGAATTGATTGCAAGCTTAGGAACCTAACATATTTATTTTATTGCTACAAAACTGCTTCTAAATATCGAGATCTTTTTTGATGTTAACAGGATTTCACACTTCTTTACTGTGTAAATTATTTTAAATTAGTATGTTAGAAAAAGCATTTTTCCAAACTGCAGTGGTGGGGGGAAATTTATGTTTTTATTTTCACAGAGAGATTAAACCTTAAGTAACTGACTGTCATGAGCAATGACTTTTACTTCTTTTTGATTACTAAGCCTTGAGTATACAGATTACTTTTGATGAAGAAAACCTCAGAAACAATATCTAGAAAAGTAAATGGGATTTTATATGTTCAACCTTCCAAGTTTCATTTTCATATCCATTTTCTTTGTGCAAGTACAGTTCAGATGTACAAAAACATGACTACAATTTTAACAGTCTAACAGGCTGTACAACTCAAATAGTAAGGTTTTTTTGTGAGCTGTTTATTATATCTCTCTGTTTAGCAAACTATTAGATAATGACTGTAATATAATTCTAGTTTCTGGACTAGACTCTGTAACCATCAAATCCCAATAATTTATGTAAAACAGTAAAATGTTTTCTCATCAATTTAAATTAACTAGGTCATTAAAGGAAGAAAGATGTGGACATACGAACTGACAAACATACTTTTGCCAAGTGTTGTTTCTTCCCTTTAATTTGAAGTATTGCATAATGATATGCAATATATACACAATATAAGAACCTTAAAGACCACTTACAAATAGTGTGCATGGATAATATGAAAAATGGCTCATTAAGTTCTTGAACAAACCAGCTGAAAATTACTCTTTTAGCTATAACACTCAAAATTTTGGAACTCATATATTTTTCCATTAAACAATGTTCCTGGAAAATTATGTGTATGTTTTTAATTCAGTGATAGGCATCCAATCGGAACTGAATTAAGTAGGAACTTGTTCTCAAAAATTATTCTTCTAGGCCAAGTAGATACGACCAGTTCTTTATGTACTCAGCAGAATCTAAAATTAACCAGTACCACTCTCAGACAAGCTTTCTGGGCAGAAAAACCCAAGGCTGCTGTGAATAAAGTTAGTGGGAAATTTGCTTTGACTTAAAAGTGTGTGAGAGCTTCTGCAATATTCAGATTTGCAGCCTTCATTGCAAGGCTGTGCAAAACTGCAAAGATAAATCAAAACTCCGTAACCATATGGTCTTTTTTCCTTCACAATAAATATTTTATTTGTATTAGAATATATTGGTGGGCTTCATCCAGCCCAGTGTTAATGGGACTTTTGCAAGGCTAGAGAAAGTAAAAAGAACTTCTGCTATGGATGATTCCGGGTGATGGTGGTAGAGCAGATTTTTTGTTTCTAAAAAAGATAGACAAAAGATACTGCCTTCTTAAAAAAAATTGGAAACAAACAACACAAACAGGTGACACTAGTAAAGATTAAAAAGGAAGTTTTAAGGAAGTATTGAGAAAATATTGTCAGGATGAGTGGAAAAGGAACATATTTTTAATGTGAAAAATGTGATACTTTTTCACTGGCATTGCAAAATTGATAGGGTTTTATGGAAGAAAAATATCCAAGTATGAACTTACTCTAACTACCACTTAAATGTTCATTTGCACTAACTCAAGCTATAGTGTTTGGCTGAAAGGAGACAGGAAAACACACCATGTTAAACTTGTGATTTACTTTGGTGATATCTGCATGGATATATTTTTGAGCAAGCCAAATTTACATTCACACTATTACCTCTCTGCACCATTCACATGTCTGAAAAACCCACATTTTCTAGTGTTTGCATGGGTCCTTGATCCCAGTGACATGCTTATCTTATGTCCAGCCAAAGACCACTGTCTCTGCCACTGAATGGAAAATGAATTTTCACAGACTGACAGCTTCCTTTGTACAATTATTCCTAAAGAGTGTGTAATTGACGTTCAGCAACACGAAGCCCTTCCGCTTATTCCATGTTTCCCACATACATCATGTTATGTGAATTCTCAGTCTTTAAAAAAAAGAAATTAGTTTTTGAATGTTAGGATCAATTTTGAGTGGCTAGATGAGGGAGGAAAATTATGATGTGATGCAAAGGTAGGAAAAATGGGCAGAGAGTAGAAGTATTGGCAAGTGAATTTGACTATGTGGAAAAGTTGCATATAAATGTAGAGGGAAGGCTTTTTCCCATGTGTCTTGTTTTCTCCTGTCACCTACTTTCATAAACATAAGATGATAAGCTCAGGACTTTACGACTCTTGCTCAGGATTTTACTGCCAGATACTTATTATGCCAAGTCAAGTTATGAGTTCCAGAGCAATAACACAGCAACAGCTCTGTTTCTTAAATCAGATTTTATAGAAACTAGAGTTTCTCTGTGTAAATATAAAAAAAGTGTTATGAGAGAGCTTGAGAGCAGATTAAGCTGGCCACAGAGACAATGCCTGTAGTTCAGCTGCAGACATGGAGAGTGTACAGTTCTACTGCAGGAGAGCCACTAACAGTTTAGTTAGTGTGCAGTGTTGTGCATCACAAGCTGACTCCTGCTGCAAACTGCAAATCCTTTGGCAATCCGAAATAGCATGGCTTTGCACTCTTGGATTTTGATAAGATTATCCGCATGCAAGTTTTGCTGGATCAGTCCAGGTAGTTCACCATCTTACAGGAGCAAGTCTGAGAACTTAAAAAGTCTGTCCAACACCCACTGTAAGTAATAATGCAAAATCATCTGCCATGGGAAAAGAAAGGTCTTTTTGTAGGTTGTACAGATGGACTGGAGCTTTCTGAGAGCTACTGTTAACTATTGTTATGTAACCTCCAGAAATACAGAATATGAGGCCTGTGTAGCATTTTGTTGTGTTCAGTCTGTGTGTGTGGGTGACAGGGTAGGTGTAGGCACAGAGTGGCTAATTTTGCTCATTGTATTAAGCATGAGCAACTAGGCTTGACACAGACAAATTTCAGTTTCAGGGATGGGAAACCTCTAATTCTACACAGTAATTTTCTCTGGCATTTGTTAAATACATATAGGGATAGATCACCCAGCCACTCAAGCTGTCCTTTCCTTATCCTGGATCATCCTTCTTTGACTGTGAAAGACACCCGGGTAGTCTGTTCCTCAACGATCTTCAACGTGCTGCTTCCTCTCACTGCAGCCACAGTTACCTGTCACTTATATATGACCCTGCTGGTACTTCTCCGGCCACTGAGGAAGCTGTGAGCTGAATTACTGCCTTGGGATTCTGCAGGCCCCCACCCAGGCTGCACTGGCTTTAACTTGCTTCTCATTAGGAAGTGGGAAATAGTGCAGTAGAATATGGCAAAGTGTGTGCTACTTCTACATTTTTTGGTTCAAACAAAGCAATGAGCTAGAATAGATTAGGTTGAACATAAAGATCAGCCAAAACAATTTTTGATTCAGAAGATCATTTCTTAAGTACAGAAGATCCCTGGACAACTGTCTGTGATGCACACATTTATAAGAGTACCCAGTGAGTGATGCTTCTGTTACACAGAAATTTTTAATGAATGCAAAAAAAACAGCCATGCCAGCCTCCTACTGCTTAACCTGCTTCCTCTCCCTTTTCTCTAGATCACTATTCCCAGGAAGAGGTTTTTTCCCAGAATGAGGTAAAGCAACTATGAAACAGTCCCCAACTCTCAAGATAACTTGTCTTCACGTAGGCAAAATTCATTCCTTTCCTTTTGGCTATGGCAGCAGTTTGGACTACAGAACCCTGCCACAAGCACAAGGCACAAACAGACCTTAACCCCCAAAATACACTCCTGAGGGAAAGCCTTTCCAGGATCTAGATGGGACAGTATACTTATTATTTCTATGACAGTTGACTTTTTTTTTCACTTTTTAAGCAACAGTGTTTAAAAACTTTCCTAAGAAAACTCCCACTACACAAAAAAAGATTATACTGACTTCTGAGCATTCTGTGGGAAAAGACAGAAGATAGATAGTAGATGATAATGTATCTGAAATAATCGCTCTTCATCTGTGATAGAAAAAAACCCACCAAACTGTGTTCAAAACATAGCCTGGGTATGCAGAGAGCTAGCTAAAAAACAAGTGCTTCTCAAATCTTTTTCCAGCAAGACCAAAAACCCATCATGGTTTCTTCCATAGACTTTATCTTAAAGTCCCTTTTAAGAAAGGTGGGTGTAACCATGAGTTGCCATTAAAACAAAATGTACCCGGGAAATTGGATGCTGGCTAGATGTTTGTGGATGTGAGTCCGTACTAGGTGACTTGTTAGCTCAGTGGCAATGTGCTTGTGTGAAAGTTTTGACTGCCATCCACATTTTGAACTGAAGTTACCTATCATAACATGATAGGACTGCATCATCGTGCTATTTCTCCTTAGATGTCTAGCAACCCAGCTTTGCTTGCTTTTGATTTCTTTCATTTTGCCTCCACAACTGCCATTCTCCTTTCTGTTGTGCATAAGTTGAATAGAAAAATACTGCTCTATAGTTTACCAGCTCAAAAACAGAGCAGGCCAGCACTTTCCAAAAATCATGATCACTCTCTGGAGGTCAATATTAAGGGAATCATATAATCATAGAATATGCTGAGTTGGAAGGGACCCATCATCATCATCGAGTCCAGTACCTGTCAAGACACCCCAAGAATCACACGACGTGCCTGAGAGCCTTGTCCAGACATATTTTGAACGCTGTCAGGCTTAGTGGTGTTGACCATTTCCCTGAGGAGCTTGTTCCAGTTCTCAGCCACCCTCTGTGTGGAAAACATTTTCCTGATACTTACCTGAACCTCCCCTGACTCAGCTTCATGGCATTTCCTATCACTGGTCATGAGAGTGAAGTTGTCTCTGTTTAGATTCCAACAAATAGAATTCAGTATCCATGACACCTGACTTGCATTCAGCACTGTTAAACAACCTCGCTGTCATTCTCCACAGTGTTCAAAATCTCTTTGCCTGGAGGTTGAATTTCCCTCCTACAACCCCTTGGAGTCACAGCAATGTGAACAACAGAAGTTTACATTATGGCAGTGCTTTTCAGTGAGGAATGAGAGCCAGTTCCAATTGAAACAGGGACTGAAAGAGTCTCAAGGGCTTTTAGCCAGGCACTTTTCACAGGCAATTACTTCTGTTAAGGCAAGAAACACATTTTAAAATATTTAAGATAGGGAAAATACAAATGTGCCATTTATTTTTCTGATAGAACCTGTTTTCTACACGAAGATGTATGATTTAGGTACTGAAACCATGCCTACAGATCATTCCTTACAGTCTTTAAGTTCCATGTAAATTCTTTACAAGCATTCAGATTAATGTATTTATAATCCTTTTTTGTTCCAGTTCATTTAAGTAGTTTGTAACTGCCTTGGAATCTCATATGGGTTTTATTGTTAATGTAATATTTTGCTGCATTACTTTGAACAGCTTTAAAAGTATAACATCTTCGAATGCGTTAAAGAAAAATTATACCCTCAGAATAACATCTTAGAAGTTGAAACTGTATACTTTGTAAACAATGTTTATACTATGACTCCCAAAGGCATCACAGGGTGCTTTGTCGGTATGTCTTTTACTTTCTGTGTAACTGTGTATTGTACTTCCTCACTAGCTTGATACTCTTCAGTCTGAATGCCTGTGTCTGCAAACACATGAATACGGTGTCTCACCTGAGCAGTCTCACAGAGCAGACAGGGGTTACTCCTGTGAATATAATTGCTCACAAAAAGTATTTGCAGAAAAGGACTTTTCTTTAGTAACTGACTGTAGTTGTGAGGACACATGGTTGTAACAGCACCAAGACACCAGTAAATGGGGTCACTTTTTATTGAAGATGTGGACACATTTATCTTCAAGTTATTTGACATTAACCTAAATTATTGCTATTATAATTCAGTATATTATTTTTTATGAAAACATATTAAGTCCTGTGAAAGGGTAGTTGCAAAAAAAGTGTTGAGTCTTGCTGCTTTATTGTTTATTTGCATTTAGTATATACAATTTTGGTTGTTGAAGTGAAGCTAGCTTCTTAGAGAGGCAGAAAGATCAGTCAGAAAAGAATTATAAATAAGCTTCATACTGTACATTGAGTTTTGCAACTAAAGTAGTATGTGTGTTCAGATTTAGTATTTTCTATGCTTTGGAGCATTTTTGATTTAATATGTAAAGAAATAAGCAGATTACTTTGAAATGCTATTGTAGTACTAATTTTACACATAGTGGGAGAATATTGTCTGAAAGTTAAAATTAGAAAACATTACCTAGGCTGCCTTTAGCTTTAGTTAGTTTGTAGGAGGTCCAGCAGGTATCTGTCAATTCCAGATGCTTTAAGCCAGGGGCCATATTTGTGCAGCATCTTGTAACTGAATAAAGTTTTTTGCAGTGATGAAATTGCCCATCTGGGCTTGAAGTAAGATTGCTGCCTAAACAAAAGCATAAAGGCAGCAAATTTAGAGGTTTGGGGGTTTTTTGTGCATGGACAATTGCATGAAATAGGATTGGGGTTTCAAAGTATTTTAAATCATTTAGCATGATTTACTCTTGTTGTAATTCCACTGATTACAATTAAATTAAACCAAGAATTTGACCTTGTAAGTCTACAAATTTCAATGTCGGGCAGCTCAGGTCTATATAAGGATATTTAACTTTAGTAAATCAGTGAGAATACTATATAAATGGTAATGTGTGATAAAAATCTTTAGCAACATTATTTCTCTCAAAGTTTTTTTCGTTGCTGGTTTTATACAAAAGTTCAGAAGTGCACTTCTTAGTGGCATTTGGATATGTGGAGAAAAGCAGGATGCTGATACAGAATGTATCAGAGAAAGATTCAGTTCTTACTGCTCCATGTGTGCCTACCTTACATGTTGCAAATCCCACCAAAGTTGACCGATGACATGTATAAAGTTAAGCCTGTTTGTAACTCTCACAGGATACTGGTTTCGGAATCTGCAAGCTAAGTTCTGTTCTCAAAAGGCATTATTAAAACTTGTGGTTTCAGGTTTGCAGAGGACTGTGAACAGAGACAACAGCTTCTGAGACACATCCAGAGTAACATTATTAATCAATATTACACCAGACCAACATCCATTAGCAAATCAAAATCTCTCTCAGTACCTTCATTTCTCAGTATAATTTTACAAAACAAAAATAACATGAAAAACATTCAGAAAATTTAAACAGCTTCTAATGCTGTTTGGCGCTTTTTTCCTCCCTTTTTTTTCACCTTTTTTGTCATAAAATATAATTTGCTCTGGAGGTGTCTAGGATTTGATAATTCAATGAAAAGATGCAAAGCAGTTTGGAATACTTTTCTTCATTCACCTAAGGGCATATACTCAGCTGGTGAAAATCAGCATAGTCTTGTTGACTTCTACAGCATTGTATCAGTTTATACCAGTGCGACAGTTGGCATGTCAGGTTTTAGCATTTCAAGTCACTTTACCTACATATGCAGTAGGATTCTGTTTTGCAAGATGGAAAGTTACCTATGGTGCAAACTGTACTACCTAGACTACCATTGATACCTATTCCCAGGACATGATTTCACTGTATCACTTCATACTTGAAATTCATTATGTTCTTTTAATCAGGGTACAAACATGAAAAGGTGCGTGTGTTACTGTTTCTTTTAAAGGTGCATCATTTAGTTTTTTATTCTGTGTACTTAATAGTTACTAGTCAGTGTTCTTTACATTCTTTGCATTCAGCATTAAAATCACCTATGTGTGAAATACAATGTCACCTGCAGAGGTACAGAAAATGTAACAGTGATTTCTTGATATGTTGCTCAAACATACTGGTTTACCTTTTAGTCATCAATATGACACCAAGGGGCTACAACATGCAAACTGTGGTATACAGAAGTCTTGCACCATTGCTGTACAGGAAATCCTGCAGCCTCTCTCCTCTTCTTGCACAGCTGCTGATTACCATATACACATTGGGAAAAGTATGTTTCTGCTGTACAGAATGGCTGGGAAGTAACACAGACACTTTAGAAACTCTAGAGCTCCCTTTGCAAGCTTTCGAACAAAGCCCTTTGATCTAACTGCATGCCTGCTCTGTGTCCCAGATTTCACCCTATGGGGCTTTCTACTTTAAGAACACCCTCAGCTGGGGATACTTTACGTTGACTGCATTGAAGTTCATCGGAGCATGCACCTTACCATATAACATATTCTTTCTTTAGCTTTTACAAGTTTGTAAAGATGGTTGACTGCAAAACTAATCATGTATCAATACAGCAGAATTAAATTAAGGCACACAGAAAGTTATCAATAATGTATTATATCAGAATTACAGTCCTTTGGAACTGAACGTTTTGCTGCTGGCAGTGCAAGAAAAGCAAAGTTGTGTATTTATTGTTGGGTGCTGAGGGTTCAGTATGAAAATCAATATAATAAAATTTTTCACAGTGTCGAGTTCTCTTTAGTTGTTCCCAAATTATTGAAAAGTAAAAAGGCAAAAAATTAGTTTTGTATTTAAAACTGCTTCACCATTCTAGCTATATTTTTCTTTTATCTAAAAATGTAATATGAATACAAATGCAGTAAGTATTGTATATTAAATACAGAAAATTAGCCACATTGGTTTCTAGTTTGTATGTTTGCAAGTGTTTTTCTCAACACCCTGTGTATCCTAGATAGTAACACACACAACCAGACACGGAAATGTAAGCACATGCACACCTTTTCCAGCATCTTACCATATATTTAGTTCTATAAAAATCTAATCTCACTTGTCCCAGTTTCTCCTTTCTGAGCTACCTTATTGCTTACCTAGGATGAATTACATTTTTAAAAAAATCAAAATCTGAGATCACTTTTTCTTTGAAAGGCATGACATTGCTGCAATTGCTGGCAACTCTCTATGATTCAGCACTTATCTGTCTTCACTGAAATCTTACTTGTTTTGGTCTAGGCAAATTGTACTTTAATTCAGCTATAATGGCTCTCAGTCAGCCATGAAATGCACTATTTTTCCCAAAGGTTACTTGATCCAACTGTTGCACTAATGTGCATGGTATTTGTGTATTCCTAAAGATTCTGCTGTTTTCATCTTTATCTTTAAAGGAGCTAAGCAGACTTTGACTTTTTCCTTGATTGGCTGTAAATACAGCTAGTAACATTTCTGGGTATATAGCAACAGTAGAAGCGCATGTTTTGAGTCAGACATAAAATGGCAGACTAAAACCTGCTGCATATTATCTGTCTTCAAGCAAAAAATCCTCATCAAAATGACTCAAATAAAGCTTCAGCTTATTGTAAAGATCATTAAGTGCTTTTTAGAGCAGAAGACAAGTAGCTTCTACTAACAAGGCCTCCAGTGAGCCACCTGATGCAGGAATCTAAAAACTATTAGCTCAAGCATCCAAAGAGGTGTCAGCTCCTGGATGAAAGCTGACAGAAAGACAGAAATTACTGCAAAGCTAACCCGACCCTAAAGCCTCAAAGGATTTTATAGCTTCATGCTGCTCTTTGAAACTGGAAGAAACCATGGAAGTTTTTTTACAAATTTAGTTATAATCAGGTGCAACACAGCCTTAAATAAAAGCAGTGACTACCTTTACATTATGTGACATTCCAGATTAGTCTCTAAACCCATTATAAGATTACAAGCAGCAGTCAAGCCAGGGACAGACACAAAGTGAACTGCAGCGAGGCCAGTCACAAATGCCTGTGTAAGCATAGCTAATGGATTGTGAAAAAGGAAAAATCATGGAAATATTTAACATTACATAAGAGTTACTACAGAGATCTGGATACTATCTGGTATTTTATCTGTCAGTGCTCTGAGCAAGACACCAGAGAAGAAAAACTAACTTGTGACAATAATGGAACAAATTCTTCATACAGAAATTTTCTTCCTAACCCTCATCTGTGAGAAGGTGAGTTCATAAAACCCAATTATGGAAAAGAAAATTATATATTTAAAAAAAAATCCATTAAGCAAAATACCAAGGACCTTGTAGGGAAAAAACTGCAAATGTTACTCTTCCCATCATTCACATAAATCTTTGCTTCAAAATTATCTAATGACACTAGGTGTCACATGACTGTTAGCACCATAGAAACAAATCTTCATTTAAAAAGAATTTTAAATGCTTTGTCTATCATTCACCTGCCATTTACTAAAAAATGGAAAGCAAGATTTACAGTGTCTGAATTACTCCTCATTTTGCACCCATCAGTTGTTTTGCTTCCCCACCACCACCACCTTTGATAAGGTAATTTTTCAATCTTCTGTTGCACAGATGTAGTTTCCCTAAGTATTTTCATCAAATTTGAGAAACATGATCTGTCTGGCTGGACTCCCAAGCCTCCTTTGCAGCCAGGGAAGAAAAGTTGATTGGTGTCTAATTAAAATACTGTGGAGTGCCTAGCAGAGGACTCCCTCCTCCCCAGTGCCTGCAGAGGGAAGAACCCCATGCTCTTCCTGCAAAGGCAAGCCTTCCTATTTCCAGGTACCAGGCTCAAAGCCTCATGGTGCAACCCATGGCATGAATTAATTCTCTCACTTCATATTTGGTCAAAACATTTCTGAAGAGTAATTCTAAGCCTGGCATACTTGACACAGATTTTGTTATTACCTACTCTGCTGCAGCTGAACTGAAGCCCATGGAGACCTGCAGCCTGGACACCATGCCAGGGCAGGGAGAGACAGACAGTCGTGCTCCCACACCTGGGGCCGCCCTTTTGCCACCCAGGGCTGCAGCAGCACTGGGCACAGCCTGCAGGGTGCAGAGCTACGGTGCAGCCCCCTAAAACTGGATTGCAAGGGAGTGTACTCCAAAATGGTCTAAATCTGAAAATGTGTTTGGGGTGAGGACATCACTGTGTTTAAAAAAGGGATATCAGATTTGGTGATACTTCCCACCTCATTTTATATGGAATTTAATGCCCTTTGTTTCTTTCATCTTCAGTGTACTTCTGAACCATTGCAGGCAACTCAGAACTGCCCAGTGTGTTTCCAAAGTAGTCATCCTTGTTTTAAAACATACCAGCTACTTTCTGAGGAATAAAAGTTACCCCTTTTCTTGTGCACTATCCTGGAATTTTGAATGCTAAATTTAGTTTGCAACTGAGCAAATTTTACTTGCAAATCTGGTGTAGTCACTTTCTTACTTTCTTCTAGTTCCTCACAGCCTGTTCTTGGTTTTACTAATCAATTTGGTACCACAAATTCCTGTGGGCTCACCGATTTTTCCAGCTATTCCCAAATGTGATAAAGACAGCAAAACTATTTCAGAAACAAAATTCATTTTTGTTTTGTATGATTAACATGATTACTTTTCGTCATTTTTACAAAGCAGTGACTAACATGCAGTAATTTATAATGGTAATGCTTTAAGAAAATGACATTTGAAATTGTGTGTTAGTAGATCCCAGTGATTCACAGGCTTCTCTTAGCACTTCCATTAACCTAATGTAATATTATACCTGCAAGTATTAGAATGTGCTTTATTTTGCAGTGCAGATGGCTAACGAGGGATGAGTACACTTTTTCTTTTTTCTTTCATTTTCTTCTTTTTTTTTTTTTTTTTCTCCCCCCCTGCCCCCCGCAATAGAGCCCAATTTAATTGAATTCCATGCCAGGACAGGCTGTTATTTCATAGTACCTTAGTCTATGCACCTCTCTAAGAAAAGAGTAACACCGCGTTTCCACCTGTAACTGACCGCTAGATGGACCAAGACGAGACAAACCCGTCCCCATGGAATTCTGCCCTCTCTGGGATGCAGACTGCGGACGATAAAGTGTCCTTTTCCGCGGGGTTCCGCCGGGAGCAGCCGCCGCCCCGCACGGAGGTGTCTCGGGCGGGGCACGGGGCAGACCCGGAGCTGCGGGAGCGGCTCCAGCGGAGAGCAGCGAGCACGGCGGGGGGGAAGATCGCCCTTAAAGAGGGAAGGTTGGGGGAGCTGGGCCTGTTCAGCCTCGAGAAGACGCGACTCGGTAAAGGGGGGGGTCCAAGAGGATGGAGCCAGGACCTTCTCGGCGCTGCCGACCAGTGGGACAGGTGGCGACAGGCAGAAACTGATGCGCGGGAAGTTCCACCTGGGTACGAGAACCACTTCTTTACTGTGCAGGTGACCGAGAGCATTGCCCTGAGAGGTTGTGGAGTCCCCCTCACTGGAGATATTTAAGAACCGTATGGACACGATCCTATGCCATGTGCTCTAGGACGCCTCCAGAATCACTGGAGATATTTAGGAACCGTATGGACACGATCCTGTGCAATGTGCTCTAGAACGCCCCACCCCATGGGCCAGATGACTCACTGTCATCCCTTCCAACCCAACCCATCCTGCGAGTGACTTTGTATGTTCCAGACACTGTCACCGCCCCAGTCGACGCCCTGCAGTAAAACTCACCCTCCCGCCCGTGTCCTGTCCCGCCTGCCCTCA
>VXAU01005068.1:330547-359234 GCA_013399695.1 Formicarius rufipectus | reverse complement strand
CTCTCGAGGGCCGGCTGGGTAGGCGGCGGCGGGACTGGGGGCCGGCCGGGCTCGGGGCCACAAAGGCGGGCCGTGCCCCGCTCTCCCCCGAGCGGCCGGAGCCCCGTGCGGGGTGTCCCTCCCTCGGCATGTGCTCCGTTCCCTGGCAGAACCTTTCATTGCCTTGTCAAATGTGGTAGCGTCGTGACTGACGCCTGCTTTGTGATCTGCCGAGGGAAGGTGATGAAGATTCTGGCCTGGTCCTTACAAAGGTAAAACGTTCCCACTGCAAGTTGCAGCACTCGCTGCAGTAGCTCTGATCCTTGCTAAGCCGCATTTCCTTAAACTTTGTGTTAAACTGCTCAGGAGACAGTGCTCAGCAGGGAGAAAATGCACTTCTGCACACCTGAGTGCAGAGCCTGATTTCGTAGTTACCACGTGTGTCTTTCCTTCTGTTTTTCTTTACATTTTTTGTTAACCCTTCACCTTGCACTCGTAATCATTTAGGCATTGTAAATTTGCAGCTGAGTTTTATAATTAAGCACAAATCATAATACTTTTATTTTTCCCTCTTTATTTGTTTCTTTCTAGTATGTGCTGTGAGTTCATACTCAGACCCATTCACATCTTTGCATACCTTGGTGGAATAATATAGTGATAGACATGAAGGACCTATACATTGTACAGATGGATAACAAAGTGACTTTGATTGTTTTATTGAGGTATCAGAATAATAGAATCTTACTGAAAAAGAGTTGACAGTGTTAAACTCCCTAGACTGGACCTATGGTATCGCCCTCTTGCCATGTTTTTGGATGTGTATTTATTTATCCTTAATTTTCTTTTAATAGAACAGTTGGGATATACCTACCAATGCCAGCAAATATCTATATTCTAATGTAATGTTCATTATGCCATCATGGCTTCTAGGACAGACAGGCTGTAATAGGGGTCCCTTTGCTTCTTGTGTGTGATTGTTGAACTTTGTACCTGTTAGTTCTCTGACATGTCCCTTCTTAAATACACCATCATTTTGACTATTTGGAGATGGAAAATAAGCATGCTTTTTTCACATCTACAGGATACTTGGAAGGCAGTAATAGTATTCCTTGCCCAGAGAACCATGCCTGACTGAAGGTGCTTTTATGCTTTTCATGAGCATGAAAACTGTACAACAAAAACCTTCTTAATATCTGCTTGAGTAAACTGCCAAATGAAGGAAATTAATGTGCAGATAAGCGCTTCCTCTATTTGAAGGTGCTTTCCTGTCCTCTCTCTGGCTAGTGACATCCAGTTTGGCAAAGTAGTATAAATACTTTTCAGAAAAGTTTATTGGTGAAGTAATTCTTCATAAATAAACCTGTTTGAAATTATACGGACATCTTCTAAGACATAAATTTCCTAGTCATGGAATACAGAGCAGTACTTGGTCATTATGTACTTGCTGTGGGAACATTAAAGAAAGCCACTGAAGGAAGTAGGCTGCCTAGCCAGTTATCCAGGGGTAGTTTGAGGAAGCAGGAAAACAGCATTTGATAGTCGTAGCCTCTTCTGCAGGTAGACAGTTTTGTTGGGAGGTGGTGAGGTGTTTGTTGCATGTTAGCTCAGATAGGAAAGCAGCTGATTTTTATTTAAAAGCAGCAAAAGATCTTTTGGGGTTTTTTTTAGAAAATAATTATATTAAGAAGAACTTTCAGATACAAGTTCTTGAAGGATAACCAGAGAGTTGACTCAGTGTACTCACTGGAGTAAGCCATGTCTAGCGGATCTAGTATATTAAAATTACCTTTGTTTAGTCAAAACAATGCTCAAATACTGTTTTCCCGCATTCCTAAAGAAGCTCCTTTTCCACTCAAAGCTGAATTCCTTAACAAAAGTTTTACTCATTTTTAGGTTTGTAATGTGAATGCCACTTTCTAAGTGTTGTAACTACTTGAGTGCATACATCCACCTGCTGCTTGTTTCAATGGACACAGCTCTGTTTATTTGCCTGTGTTAGCCTTTTTATGTGAATTAAAGCAACAGAGCAAAGCCTCAAGAAATGGCAGCAAATGTCACCCTTATACTTGTAAAGTCAGCTTGAGTGGAAAAAAATGCTCCATTTGAAAGAGTCTTTGTATTGGTTCAGTGTGGTCCAGATCATGAGCTAAACTTGTGTGGGGAGTACTTTCTTCCAGACAGGTGCCTCATCCATGGCAGAACCAGGAGTCCCTCTTCCAGAGCTAAATGTGTGCCCAAGAGCTGAAGGCCATCAGCCCGCTTGCAGTCCAGTCTAGAAGCTCAGTGTTGCTGTGGTCACTGCTGCTGCCATGGGGGCAAGAGCTGCTGATTCTGGTCACTCCCTGTGCTTGGTGGTTTCTGAATGTCTGATAAAAAGCAGTAGTAGTATTGGACATGTAGGAGCTACACAGATGGTTGAAGCTTTGCTTTGAATATACAAAATGTTGTACTCTTTTAAAAAATTGTCTCAACTTGGGCAACCAAGGCGAGGCATTGTTTGGGCTATTTGATCTTTTTCTTCATCTCCAAGCTGAACAGTAAGAACAGTGTGTTAATGTTCTGCCGAAGTAAACTGTAAAGTGTTGGGATGACGCAGTGATATAAGCCCACGAGATAAGAGGATATATGTACCTCCCTTTCACATGAACAAAATCTTGACATAAAAAAAAAAAAGGAAGAATTGTTTGCTAGAGCTTTTCGATTAACTGCTGAGGTGGATTATGGATTCTAAGTTTTAATCAAATCTTTTATAGCCTGAAGAGGATTCATGAGTTGAAAGATGGAATACCTCATAACATTGGAGTTATGTATGTTTGAGTTTGTGGGGGTTTTCCTCCTTAAAGTAGTCCTAAGTAATTGAATTTTCACACTTGCATAATTATAGCAGAGTATTACTGCTTTCTGGTTTTGGTGTTACGGCAAGAAATTTCATGCAGACTTTATTGAATCTACTATCATCAGTTTTGAACAGAACATTAAAGGCGTAGGACCAGTTGTCCCAGAGAGTAAGAGCTGAAATTTAATTATATTTTCCATATCCCAAGGAAGAATATTTCAGCAATTGTGATACTATTCTCAGTTTGCAAAATCATTGCTCAGGGAGGGGAATTACTGTAAGGAACGTGGTTTCTTTCTGCATCGCTTTTTTCTGCCACACTTTAACTCAAATTGAAGGCATTTACCTGAGTCTTTGTGTCACACCAAATAAACTTCTTTTAGTTAAATATTTTATATTATTAGAAACAAGTTAGAATTATTATTCAGTGAATGAGAAGACATTTTTGTGAAGAACAAAAAAAAGATATTTTGGTATTATAGCACAACTGATTAATTTTATTTTTCTTTTTGTTGTTTCATATTCAAGGCTTATATGAATCCCATAGCTATGGCCAGAGCGCGAGGTCCTGCCCCAAACTCAGGACCAACAATACAAGACTACTTGAACAGGCCAAGACCAACATGGTAAGTGGCATTACCTCTCTACCATTTTGGCCTTTTAAGTAAAAAATTTATTCCCTCTTACTAAAATGACACTGGTACCTACCTGCTCCCCAGAATATCCAGTAACAGATTTTGTAAGATTTCTTGTCTCTGACCAAAGTGTTCTAAATATATATCCAATCTCCTGTGTTAAAAACAATAGCATTTCATTTTGAAATGTGTATTTCTTACTTGTCTGTATTATTTGGCAACAATTTCTCAGAAGAGGAAAATGTTTGTCATTTTACCTCTTTCAGAAATAATACCTAGACCCTGCCAATATATTACATTTGTAAAAAAATTAATCTCTAGAAAAAAACATTTTTCTGGTATATTCTTAGAACACAGTATTTGCTGTGTATGTGCTGGTATATTCTTACAACACCCTACCCAACAAAGTCATCACTTTGAGATATTATCAAAAACTTTATGTTCAATCCCTTTTGCCTATTCTCATGAGACACTAAAGAACAATTTACCTAATTGCAAAGTTAGCTTTAGATCTTTCAGAGGGATTTAACTACCATACTTAAGTTATTGCCATACTTTAGTTACCATATGTGTAACATCTAAGACGCTTTCTTGCATCTTCTATTTGGGCTATTGTTTAGCCAAGGCTAAACTTAAAAAAACTCTAGAAAAAGTTAGACATTGAAGAAGGCACGAAGAAGGTATTTTTAATTGTAAAAATTGTGATCTATCATCCTTTTCATGTAGGGAGGAAGTGAAAGAGCAACTCGAAAAGAAAAAGAAAGGATCCAGGGCTTTGGCTGAGTTTGAAGAAAAGATGAATGAGGTTGGTAATGTTATTAGCCGTTAATACATGATTCTTCTTACCCAACAAGCAACTTTTTGTCTCTTAACAGTACCAAGTAGCCATACTATTTTACTTCACTCAAGCTTTTAATGAGTAAATACTGTGTTTCGTTTATATCAGGGGTTAAGGTTACCATTTAACCAGTGAAGAGTTACTCTCAGTTCAGAGAAACATTATAAAAAGTTCTTTAAATTGCTGGTGAATAAAATAAATGCATGTGCTTATATTAATAAATAAGTGCATTTTCAGGTATGATAAACCCAAATATCTTGTGCTTATCTTTACTTGTTGAAGGTCACTGTCTAAGTTTAGAGAACTTAGAAAATTTTTAACTAAAACAGAGAGACAAGTCTCCTTTAATTTCAAAACAAATTTTAATTAAGGTATGATAAATTGAAGGGTAACAGTTCCTAGCTGTGAGAGATATATATATGTGTATATTCAAGAGAAAAACAAAACAACCAAGACTGAACGAATAAAAACCCCTGAACCAAACACCCCCCCCCGCCCACACACACACACACACAGTCTGTCCCATTGGGCACAGCTGGTATTTACAGGTGGCAAGCGATGAGACGAGTGACCGATGCTGGGGTGCCCCCGGGGATTGGTGGATGGTAAGAAAGGCTTTGGCGTGTCCCTCCGAAAAGCTGTGCAAAAATCCCTCGGTGAGGTCGGTGGGGAGAAAGCCGCTCAGACAGGCCACAGGGCTGGAGTCCTCCTTGCCTCGGCTTGTGGTCTGCTGGCCTCGGGCTTGAGCTTCCAATGTAAAAGTTCCCTCACGTCTGGGCTGGCTGCTGCTGGGCTCCCTCAGAAAAGCCCGATGTCAGGGCCACCCCCAGCTAGTGATGTTGTCCTCTCTCTCTCTCTCGGGCAAAGTCAAAAACAATCCAAAAAGCTCCGTAAATCCAGGGATAGGAAAAGGAAACAGCGGGAAAGGCAAAGAAAGAAACCAAACTCAGGGAGGTTTCTCCCTCCGCCATCTCTCCACTGCCAACTGCCACACACCAGCGTGTCCACTTCCCCCCCACCCTAAATCACCGGTCATCTTGCTTCTTTTGTTAGAGGCAAATGAACTAAGGTAGGACAATTTGCCCCTCATTCTGGCGGTGGGGAAAGAAAAATTCCATTAGATTGTGAAACTGTAACAGTCACAGAATCCAAATACATTGGAAAAAAGTTTATTACTGGAAACAGACATCTCTAGCAAGGACTGTACATATAATATTAATATGGGACAGGGCACAAAATATAGCCTTCAGTGTACAGATAGGACTACAAAACACTTCTTTTTCATTCATCCTAAGCTGCTTATGCAGTACATGCTGGTTCCCTGCTATAAATGCAGCTGTTCTGATGCTTGCATCTCATACCTGCTGGAGATCAGCACAGTGTAAGAAAGTTTTACATGTAACTCCTGTTGTATACAAGGGAGAAATTAATATACCATGAATTTAACTATTTCTGTTCCTTCTTGGGTCTTAGTATCTTGAGATAAGCTTGAGGCAGTTTTCTTCATTATTGCATGCGAGTTTCTGGTTGAAGTAGATTGTGCTCCTCCTTTGTTACGGGAAGGGCATAATACCCCTAGTACTCTTGCTGTACCTTTTTGTCTAAGAAGTTGTACCAGGATTTGGAGGGCCATGAGGTTCTATTCTGAGAGAATCATTTGTTCTGTGCTCTGTGAATTTTAGCTTGGTGATTTTGGTTTAGTATTCTATCATATTCCTTTCCAGATTTTATCTTTGCTTTAGTGTGAAATAATTGAAACTGGCACAGATAGAAGCTAAGAGCCTTTCAGTATGGCAGAATGGTAGAACGGGGTGCAGGGAATCATGAAATGACCATGAGTTATTCCTAAAGCTCCTAAGAACAAATATCTGAACAATTGAAAAGACTGCAAGTCTCTGAAGAAGTGCCGTCTCCCCTATTTTACTGACTGGATTTTTTAAGACATAACACTAGCACAGTCTTTAAAATAATTTAAGGAGAACAGTGGCCTAATGAAGGACAGGCTGTTGTGAGAGAGCCCTCAGGTAGCTGTAGGTTACAACAACCCACTGCAATATTCCATAGATGCTGCCTTAGACTGTGGAAGCACATTACTCACAGCACTGTATTCTGGCTATTCTGCCTTGTCTCTCCAGTACCATTCAGCTAATTCACAATATGCTGACATGGGGATCTGTGTATCATACTGCATTGCACAGGTTACTTGATTCCTGATATGTCTGTCCCTTCAGCAGAATATGTAGATTATCATTGTTTTGCCATACCGTACCAATACAGCTTCAAAGTGAGGATCAGAGTAATAAAGAAGGGAGCACGTGATGTGTCTGACAGTGCAGATTGAACCTAGCAGGCTTTCAGTTTGATGGGAGCAGGCTTGATGCTTAGAGTTCTTGAAGCAGGGATTTTAGGTCGACCTAAATACTGTGTGGGGAATTGAAAAGGAGGAATGAGAAGAGACTTCTGTTCCTTCATCCAGTGTGCTTGGCCTAACAGAAATAAGAGCATTTCTGTGAAGATTAGTATAGTAATTTGATCTAATTATTGTTGACACCAACAGGGCCCAAAGCAGACCCTGCAGACACACATACATTGAAGAAGGGCCAGGAGAATTTGTCTAGAAGTTTTGTTTCAGGTGATTTTTAGAGCTAAGACAAAATTCTAGTTTTTCTAGTAAGGTGCCTTGGTTTTCTTAAGTGTTCTAGCAAGACCACAATGATACAAAAGCAAAAATACCATAATTAATGACCTTCAAGATAAATGAGAGTCTCTTAAAGCCAAATAACTTGAACATAAAGATGTGAACTAACACTGTATTTCAATTATTTTTAATCTTCTATAAAATCAAGTGTATTACAGCCTTGGTTAACATTATATGTTGTTTATTTTCTGTGGCTTCTGTTAAAACTGTCATGTAGAGGCGAGCTTGAAAAAAGCTGTTCAGAAATTACATTCCTGTCACTGTTTCTGTTTGATTTTGTTTTCAGAATTGGAGGAAAGAACTGGAAAAACACAGGGAGAAGTTACTGGGTGGAAATGAGAGTTCCTCCAAAAAGAAAGAGGTAAGTTATTTTCAGTTTCATACAGTCTGTGTTTGGAACTGAATTTACCATCAATGCTGTCAACATAGGAGTTCATAAATACATTTTTAAAAGCCAGCATCAAAGTACATAAACCTAAGTGCATGACAAAAGGAAACTATGCCAAAGTAACATTTGTTTTGTTTTATTTTTAAGAAAAAGAAAAAGGAAAAGAAGAAATCTAATAGGGTGAGCAAAATTTTCACTTTTCTGAGCTTTTTTGCTTTGGGGCTGTTTCTATGTGTCATTTAAGTTCTCTTGGAAAGAGAAAGTATAGCTGTAATTTTGGTTTTAGATGTTAACTTCTTTTTATTAGAGAGGGTTTGCATACATTCTGTACAAGTAGAATTTTATTTCTGCTTAAAGGGAGGAAAAGAGCAGTACATATTATTGAATGAGAAGTGTTAGAAGTGACTTAGAAGCTCTGTTTAATTTTATTGCTGATACATTGAAAATTAAGAAATTTTAAAAGGATTGTTTGGATGGGCTTTTGACTATTTGCCAGACAAAATGCTGCATCTCACAAGCTTCACTTTTTGTTGTGTTTGGTCAAGTTGTCTTCATCTTCCTCTTCTTCATCAAGCTCTGATTCTTCCAGCAGTTCATCTGATTCAGAAGATGAGGTAAGCGCTAACTTACTGGAATCTATCAAGTTTTTTCATGAGGCTTATTTAACACAGATTTTGGTAATATGTTTTAGAATATTGTTTAAGGGCATGGTTTCCATAAAACTGTTTATTATATGTACCACATGCATAAAAATTAAAGTTGTTCATTTTAGACATATGTATCTATTCAATAGTTTTTATATGAACACTATAAATTTTGGGTTCCGGGTTATGTTTCCATTTCTGTTTTAACATTGAATTGTATGCTTTCTTAATAGAATCTCCCATCTAATCATAAAAATGCAAACACACCTTTTTTATTTCTTAGCAAAAATCTTTGTTACAGATAATCAGATTCTGCAGTGCACATCTAAATAATAAACAGAATCTAGAGAACCTGGATTTTTCACCAGTTTACATTTTTTCAATACAGAAGAGTTATGAAGGTCCTCTACTAAAAGAATCAATTGTAGCGTGCTTTATTCTTCAAGAAAACATAACATGTAGGAATTTGGTGTGTTCCCTATTCTTCACGTTTAATGTAAATCTTCAGTTCTAGAGAGACTAAGTTTGTGTTTTTCCTTCTTTTTCTACAATATTTGTGGATAGGATAAAAAGCAGGGGAAGAAAAGAAGGAAAAAGAAGTATCGCTCCTCCCGGAAATCCTCAGCAAGCTCAACTTCAGAATCTGAGTCAGAAGGCAAGGTGAATATGCAGATGTGTTATGAAGAGATAAACGTTTCTGAATTTCACATATTAATATGGGTTTTTATCTTCCAAATTTAAAGCTGTGCGTTCTCACTGTGCCTAAGCTGCACTTTTGTCCTCTGCATGCAATCTGGAATCTGCCTTCACTGGCCACAATGCCTGGCAGAAAGAATTTGATCTTTAGAATATGGACAGGTTTTATTCAAGCCTTTTGTAGTTATTTTTCTGACTTCAGACACATACAGCTTTTGTGCTGCTCAAATGTTTAGCATTAATACTACATTAACACTTAAAATTTCCTGTGAAATTCTTTTGAATATGGTATTTAATTGAACACCATCTGTGTTCAAATCTCTCACATCTGTGTGAGAACTCAGCCTTCCCCAAATGCATATTAAATTGAAGTTGTCTTTTTAGTTTTCTGAAAGTAGAGCAATGTAGATACACAGGTTTATTGAATGAACAAAAAAGTGAAGAAGAGACATGAGGCAATTTGATCTGTTATGTCAGCATTTTTCTGTGTTAGTGTATAGTTAACTGTATTTCTTGACAAAATATTTCAGTGAGTTGTTAAGATTGTGTGTAGACTTTATCACAGGCTTTCATTTGAATACCTAATTCAGTGGGGTGTAAGTTGTAATGAATCACTGCATATACCTATGAATTTCTGTCAATGGGAGGTTAAAATTTTTGCTATATAAAAGGACACAGAGATACCTTTACTGCTGAAATTGGAAGGCAGGGAAATACCTGCTGAAGCCTAGCTTGATCAGCAGAGATGGACATGGATAAAGAATAAAGGCTCCTGACTTATGTTTTATGTGTAGTTACAGTAGTGATAGCACATACCCTTTCCAGATGCTCTCTACCTGTACTGCAAGTACAGTGTTGGCATGATGCCTGATGCCATGCAGACCTTTTCATGCTGCTGGTTCATGAAGTAAGCAGCTACATCAAAATTAGGTCTCTTATATTTTTTTCCTGTTAAGTGCAAGGTAGAAAGGACAACTTTGAAGAATTACACTGAAGAGACAGAAAAAAGACTGCTTGTGGGATTTCCACCTTTTTCATGAAATAATTTCGTTATGGTTTATTTTTTCCTTTCTATTTAGGACAGCACAAAAAAGAAGAGGACAAAGGAAGACTGTGAAAAAGAGAAGGTATTTTTATTCTTTAAATACTTACATTAGAACTGCATTTTGTATACATAATGGAGCTTTCTTTTTTTAATATTGAATGCCTCAGTTTACACCTATGGAAATGTTCTGTCCAAAGCAGCACAATCAAGGTATTCTGCACCAAAATTTAAGGTAGACTTGAAGTTGGATTTAGCTCCTGTGTTAGTAATTGTTGTTAGTGAAAACTGCTGGATCTGTTCTTGTTACAAAGGTAAACTTAAAATGTATCTAACTTTCTATAGTAGATCAGCTGCATTCTAGTATTTTGGGGTTTACCTTTAGTTGTCACATTGAACTAAAAATATTTGTGATTATATTTTAGTGGTACCTGGTAGGATACTGACTTGTTGCTTCAAATTGGGGAATTCAAGCAGAGGATCTCTGCATCTAAATGTAGTCATAATTATAGGTACTGTACTTATGACAGCTTTGAAGAATTGCAGGGAGAAATGTATTAGTTTAAGAAAACTGTCTTATTCTGTCTTTTCTCTGAGCATGAAAATCCTCTCTCCTTCCCACCACTGCACTGCTTTCTACATTCATCCATTATGTTTAATGTAAATAATCTAATTGACTGCAATTTTAGTTATTGCTACCCTATGGGTGAACTAACAGTGTTTTCAGAGTCCACCCAAGTTACCATTTGTATCACATTGGCCTCTACTACTTCAGTCAATAGTATTGACTTTGATGTAGAAATTCTCCGTTGCATAAAGCAAATGCACTGTTTTTTCCCCTTGCTTCTGCTTCTATTTTAGTGTCCCATTTCCCATCAGCTCCTTTTGAGTAGCTTCTCTTTGAAGACCAAGAGTCTCCCATAATCACGAATTGTAATGTTGCTTTCACACATCTTCTGAAAGCAAAGGGCACTTGGAGGACTAGTGGTCTTCCCCTACCTACAGATCCCCCATCTCTCAGATGGGCTGCCTCATGAGTACTTTTCATGAGTTCTTTAAGGAAATGATTGAGGTGCCTGTAATAAACTCAATTGCACAGCTAAGATGTATGATCCTGCCTTGCAAAAAAAAAATAAATTATTAGCATGAATCTTTTTCAGTTTCTGACCTTAGAAATTGAATGAAAGAAGACATCTTCAGTCTTAGAAATAGCTTGCCTGGTCCAGACCAAAGGAAGTGCAGCAAGCGAAAAGTAACTCATCGGAACAATCTCATGCAGCATCAAAATTCTAAAAAGACTGTCCCTTAAATGCACTGAAATTATATATGAAGTGTTGGAAGTGTAACTGGCAGGGACAGCTTGTCCTGGTTCGACACAAATATAGAGGGAGCGTTTTCTTTTATCAACAGTCTGAAGCTGCACTGTTTGTATGTGCATATTGAGACATCTTCAGTTATTCCTTATTTAAAAGTGGTGAAATGTCTTATTTTCAAATACTCCTCCATGTGTTATTATTTAAAATAAGAGACTATTATTATTCCTCTCACTTCTAGAAAGTTGCTGTATCTTGGTAACAAGAGAAAGGAATATACAGAAAATTACTATTTTCACTAAAACAATTTTAACAGTTTGGTCGGGTAATATGTTGATGATGAGTGATTAGTTTAATGTCAACAACATTTTAAAGTATTTCATAACTTAGAAGTGATATTTTCATTCTTAAGCTTCTATGAAATTTGAAAGGCCTGACTACTCACAAGTGTATTGCTTTTGTGTAGGAAGGTAAAAATTACCACAGGAAAAGGAAGAAAGCAGAACGTGGCGATGGACCTTTATCATCAGAATCTGTATCTGAATCGGATCAGACAGAGGAGGTCAGTGTGAAACCTCAATTTGAGGTGTGACAGCGCTTGTAGCTTACTTATTAACATGAGTAAATGAACAAACTAGCTTAGATTTAGTACCTTATTGGAACTATTCAGCTCTGTACAGCTGAATTTAAGAGTGCAGCACATTCAAAGTTTATTGTATTTTTCTCTGTAATAAAAAATCATAGTAAGAATTGTCAACTATCACCTACAAGTAATTTTGAATTTTCTTGAGAATATTCAACTTTTTATGGATATTACACTTGGTTTAATTTTTCTTCAGGTGCAAACAAAAAAGAAGAAAAACAGTGATGAAAAGGAGAAAACAGCAAGTATCCCTCTCACTCATATTGTAGTGCCCGAAGAAGGGCAACGAGGCTGGTGAAGGGACTGAAGCGCAGGTTTTGTGAGGAATGGCTGCAGGAGCTGGGGTTGTTCAGCCTGGAGAGGAGGAGGCTCAGGGAAGACCTAATCTCTCTCTGCAATTACCTGAAAGGAGCTTGTAGCGAGATGGGTATCTTTTCTCTCTTCCCAGGCAACAGGTGATAGGACAAGAGGGCACAGTCTTAAGCTGCACCAGGGGAGGTTTAGGTTAGACATTTGGAAGAAATTTTTTACAGAGAGAGCATTGGGCATGGGAATATGCTGCCCAAGGAGGTGGTATTCGCTATCCCTAGAGGTATTTGGGAGGAGACTGGATGTGGCACTTAATGTCATAGTCTAGTAGACAAGGTGGTGTTAGGTTAAAAGGTTGGACTCTGATCTCAGGCATCTTTTCCAACCTAGTGGATTATGTCATTCACTAGTTTTAGGATATAAATATTCTGTACTTGGTTGATTTCCAATTTTGCGTTTTTCACTAGCACAAATGTTTTATGGCAATAGTCTGCTGTCACATGAATCTAAAATTAACTGTTTCTCCATTTACCTGTTGAAGTCACTTTTACAACTGTTGAATTAAAGAAGAATTTGTCTCTATTTTACCTATATGTGATTTGAGATTTATATGTCTAACACTTAGTGTAGAATGTACTTTACTCTGTGTCAACCTACTAGAACTACTAATAGCAGTACAGTACTGGGTAGGGTAGCAACACATACAGGCATCAGTGCAGTTCCTTTCTAAGTGTTGTGTATAACTCCTTGGTAACCTCTGTCTTCCACCATGAAAAGGGCTTTAGGACATAATTGCTACAACATGTATGCCATAATTCTACCTCCAAGCAAAAAGCTGCCAGCAGCCTCTTATTTTTTTCAGTTTTGTTGATAAAAGTGAGAGGAAGGTTCAGCAGTGATTTATATAGAACCCAGATCTATCACATGAACCCGAGCCCCCTCTTTTAGGAGTACAGTGGTTTTGAGATCCTAAAGGCCCACTCAAGATGTCTGTTCCTAATTAGGCATCTCAGTTGTCTAGGTAAGAGTAAAGAGGTTTACATTAGTCACCTAAAAATACAAGCATAGGCATATCAGAGATACTTAGTACCTGTTTTTCCATGAAACTTACTTGCTTTTTCAGAACCATAAACTTTGGCATAAGATTTCTAGTGATTGATTGTGGGGGGCGGGGTTTGGTAGAAGATTTGCATATGTTGGGAATATGTATAAACACACATATATATATGTGCGTATGTGTAAGGAATATGTATAAAATCATATGTATTTTATATTCTTTCATTTTTGTAATGTCACACGTATTTGAGAATTCCAGCTGAAATTCAGCTTGCAGAAAGACAAGATTGTATCTTTCAGCGTCTGTATTACAGTGGATCAGCATGTTAGCTTCAGGATTTAATCTAGCTGGGTTAATTTGAATGTACTTATATTTATAATTGAGATCATAATTGTGTTATTTTGAATGAGATGCAAGTGCCAGAGATTCTAGCCAAGTGCAGTTGAACTAGATCATTTTACCCAATGAATTTAAGCACTTACTTTAAAATCTCTAAACATCCTAGTTATTGCCACATATGTAAGATGTCACTGCTTGTCAAAGCACTTCTTTATTACTTTCTCAGTAATCTATAAAGCACTGAAAATAATTTAAAAGATTAGGAAGTGTAATGGAGAGAGTGATGAGAGGTGTGAAATAGCCATATCATGATGGAGATAATTTGAAGGCTGCTCATAATAGTGGAGATTGCTAGGTAAAATACAAGTTTTCTTTTTGTGATTTCTCAGTAGGCTTCTATAGAAATCTCTTTTGAAATGTCTTTGCAGAAATATCCTTTCTGTGCTCTCATTTTGTGTTAGCAGAATGTTAGCAGATGGTGATTTTATTATACAATAACTTTCATGTAATTTTTTTAGGATAAAACAAAAAAGAGAAAGAAGCACAAGAAACATGGTAAAAAGAAGAAAAAGAAGATTGCTGGTTCAAATTCAGATTCAGAATAATATTTAAAAGAACACCAAGACTATCAACAGAAGTGCAATGACTAAAGAAAACTTAAACTGTGAAATGACAGCAAACTTTACCAAACTGCATGAATCTTCCTGTGTTTTAGAAATACTCCTAATCTTTCAGAAGCCAGCCAGATGCAACTGTGCTGGGAAAGACCATTGTTATTGCCTGCTGCTTAATACATGAGGTACAACTTTTAGAAAATTCCAATTGGATGTTTGAAACAACAGGAAATGGTAGGCCAGCTGAGGTGTAAAATATTGGAGAATAAGGGTTAAACTTTTTAGTTAGTAAAAGTAGTCTTTTAAAGCATTAGTAATAGTCTTTATTTGTAAATCAGGACAAATTAAATCCCAAGTTCATCCTGCAGGTTAATACTGAACATGAACTATTATAAGCTGGTGTCTGCTAATGGAAAAAAATAACATTTAAAAGGCTGCCTGTGTGGAAATGTGTATCATCTGCCCCCTTACCATCTTCATGCTTGTAAGAAAGGGAATGCTGCCATTTTGGCAAACTGAATAGGGTGCCTTTGCCTTTGATCTTTGCAAGTCTCAGCTATTTTTAATCCGTGCAGCATCTCTGATTCCTGGGAAGCTAGAACTATTGTCAGTAGACTTTTTCTGAATAAGCAGTTTTGAGCTTCCAAGCATGTGCTTCTTCATTAAGCAAGAGCAATGACATTTTGCAGTATAACTGACAGTCAAAACCTGAGTATTTTACCTCTGCTTTTTTCAAATAGTGATAGACCTTTGCTAGTAAATATGCGTATTTCATGTCATTTTGGTTTCATTCAAAACTTCTTGCAAACACTGATAGCTTTCTTTGAATTATCTTTAGAATTGTTTTGCATGATTTGTACTGTTTTTAAGTTAACAAAATGCAGGTAATCATTTGTTGTAACCGGTTCTCTGAATAATGTTCCACATGCAGAGTTTCATGTATGTATTTATAGTTAAATTCATTGCTGTGTTTAAGTGCACACTTGCTGAAGATATTTAGCGTGTAAAAAAGCAGGATTTTGATACCTTAACAGCTTCATATTGAAGCTGATTTTACTCTAAGCAAGTTCAGTGGCAGATCTGTTATGTGATGTCTTGTTAGATAAAAAAACTACTGCCAGAATCTCATTAAAGATACTGTTTAAACAGTTTGTATTTATATTTTTGTACTTGAGGGCTACAGGATGTTGACCTAAGTCATAAAGCTGTTTTACTTTAATTTAGTTGCTTTAGATATTGGAAAAAAGCTTTTTAAAATTAAATGTGCACACAACAACACAAGCATCCATTCAATTTTAGTTTACATGAAATTCTCACTATATCTTCCATTGAAATACTGATTGCTGGGCCTTCTGTTAGCCTTTAACAACTGCCCATCCATCCCAGGCAGTCAACTACAGATTGTATTCTTCATCCACCCCTTTTTTTCATTGCACAGGTGCTAACTTAGAACTTACCTCTATTGTATACAGATGTTTCAGATATTGTATTGACAAGAATTTCAAGGGTTTTAAGACACTGATTATTAGTCTGCAAACCGTAACTGAAAACCATGGGAGAAAGATTATTTCATACTGTCTTTGTATAGAGAAATTGACTTCAAGTTCTTGGGAAAATACAACCATTGAGTTGCAGCAATGTCCCTCTAAATGATAGTAATATTTTTATCAAATGTTTTGTAGCATTGGGCTTGATACTACCAATTCCAGACTCTGCTTTGTCTGTGAGGTAAAATCAGGGCAAGATGCAGTGAACAGTAGGGGTGTGATTTGGGATTTGTGTTTAGTTTTGTTGGTGTTGTTTTCTTTTTAAGTTGTGGTGTTGCAGTTTTGGTAGAAGAATTTGTAATGTACCATAGCATAAATGCTCCCTGTCGTGTGTGATTACCTTATCTGACTTACACAACCACCTGCCACAGAAAGAAATAAAAATGGAAATGAGACCCGGTCTTCCAAGTACCTAAGGTGGATGTCATTTTAATTGGCTCAATATATGTATTTGTTCTGCCTACCTGTGGGCTTCCAAGTGCTGCTGTCATGCTTGGGAAGGGGTGTAGCAGTTTTTAACTCAGTTCATGGCAAAGCTGCTTTAGTACTGATAGGGAAATGCTTCAGTGAAAATGCTTCAAATGTTGCAATATGTTAACAAATTTGTTTCATCTGCTCCTGCAGACTACTTTTCCTGAAGGGGTGAACAAGTGTTGTCTCAGGCCTTCAGCTTTGCCAATGCTCACACCCGAGTGAGTTTTGACTGGCACCACGTTCCATATTTTGACAGAGAGACAAAGCAGAAAATAAGCAATGTGGGAATAAAGGTGTTCTAATGGATTTTTACCCTCTGACAGCAGATGAACAGAAGCAGCATTTTCTCTTTAATTTTTATCTTTTCTTTCCAGAAGGTTTTTTTTTTAGGGTTTTTTTGGTGTGTGTGTGTGGTTTGTTTTTTTTTGTTTGTTTGTTTGGTTTTGTTTGTTTGTTTGTTTTTTCCCCCGTTTGAAATGCAGTTACTGTTTTCTGCAGCCGCTCTGTGTTGCGCTGTGCGGTGAGAGCCGCTGTTTGCTGCTGGGGCCGCGTTGCCGGGGCAGCGGCGGGAGCGGCTCCGCCGCGGCGCCATGAGCGGGAAGCGGCTGCAGCTGCTGGTGGAGTCGCTGACCCGCTCCGCCAAGCACTGTGAGTGCCCCGACCGCCCCTGCGCGTCCTCGGGGGAGCGGGGCCGGGCCGGGGGGCGGCGGTGTCGCGGTCGCGTCTCCGGTGCCTGCCGCGGGCTCCCCCGCCTAACCCCTACCCTGTGTTTGGCCGGGCAGTTCGCGAAAGCGAGGTGGAATGTCTGGTCAAGCTCTTCCACGCGCTGCTGGCCAAGTCCAGCAGCCACTTCGCCGTGGCCGGGTTCAACCTCACCGTGTTCAGAGACACCCTGTACAGCGCCTTCGGCATGTCGGATGACGCGATACTGGACCGAGGTGAGCCGGGGCCGGGGAACAGCGCTCGGCGTCGGCTGCCGCTGCTGGCCCGACGAGAGTGCTGAGGCCGAGCAGTGCCAGCGCAGCAAAGGGGGAGTTACGCTCGGAGCTGTTGAGAAAATAGCATCTTTTTTTTATGCAGAATAGTTTTTCCATGGTTCGGGGCAGCTCAGGCTCTAGTTCCAGGATGGCGAGGCAAAGGCAAAAGGCAATTGCAGTGCTGCCCTGTGGCTGCTCCTGTCATCGTCACTGTAGTGTCGCGACAGAAGAGGGCAGCATCTTGTCACTTGCCTCTTGTCCCGTGGTGCCACCCGGAGCTGCGGTCGCTGCTGCCGGTGGACTGCTCTAGCTCAGGCCTGGAAGTCCCATGAAGTCATTCTGTTAAGAGTGGATGAACAGCACTGAAGGGACTGGGCAGGCAGTACAGGGAGGTGAGAGTAAGGAGCCAAATAACCCCTTGAAAATACAGTGTTTTCACGGATTTGTAATATGAGGGCCACATCTGAAAGTTGCGTGAATTATCTCTGCTGCAGAGGTGTCTGCAGGAGGATGCAGAGCAGGCATCAATCTGCCATTCTTCAGTCTTGGGCTGCCAAGAGCCACTCCTTAGTTCAACTTTTCTTCAGCTCTGTAGCAGGAGAGGTACTTACATACCATAAAAAACAAACAAACCAACAAACAAAAAGCTTGTTGCCATTTTATGCTGCAAGTCAAACGTGTCTTGGAAGATACTTTACATGTATACACCCTTAAAAATAAATGTAATGCTTACATACAAAGGGGCTGATTTCAATTTGCAAAAAACAAACCTATTGTTTTCCAATATGCTTGCCGCTGCGTATAGTGGTGTTCCTTCAGCCAACTTACTAATTAAGGTTATAAAATACAAATTATTATGTATGTTAGTTGACGCTTTGAATTATATCTTGGATTTTAAGTACTATAATACTATATTACAGGCTCTATGACTGGTAAAACTGCAGCCTGGAGAAGCGGAGACTGAGGGGAGACCATCATAGTTTATGACTTCCTCATGAGGGGAAGAGGAGGGGCAGGCACTGATCTCCCTTCTTAGGGAAGGGAGAAGAAAAAAAGGTTTTGGTACATGACAGACAGGAGGTTATTTTTCTTTACATATTTAACGTATTTACATGTTGTTTCTCCAAGATTTTCTGAGACAAAACCTAATCATTAAAATCTTCTTCTGTATGCAAACACACCTTATTGTAAGGGATATTGGTTTATTTGGTTTGCATGTGCATGGAAGCATACTTCCTGCAGTTGGGCAACAGACCAAAGAGCATGTCTTACCCACAGGATTCTGGAGTGGAAGATCAATAAACTGAGGGGCAAAATCCCTTTCCTTGTTGCATCTTAGATTCAAGAAGGGTAATTATACCTTGGTGAAAACAAGCAAGCATCTTCACAAAAAATATGGGTCTTTTTAGTGTTTCCCTATTATATAAATTTTTAATATATCTAATACACTTCTCAGTGTTCAGCACTTTTGATAGAGACAACAATGGCTGCATCACTGTGGTGGAGTGGGTGGAAGGCTTAGCAATACTGCTTCGAGGGACATTGGAGGAAAAGATTAAATGTAAGATTGATCTGTCTGCTAATGTTTAATAGTAATCATTGAATTCATGACAAATAACACATTGCTTGTATTATAATTTGGTAATTACTCATAAAATATTTGGTAATTGAAAAGTTTTCTTCTGTATACTTTAATGCAATGAAGCTGAGTTCTGAAATGTCATCTCTAAGACAGAGGCTTTTTCTGTGTAAACTGTTGTTATCATAGCTGCCACCTTATGTTAGTGCTTATAAAAACTTGCACTGGAACTTAAGCTTATTCTACAGTATAGAGTTTTGAAAAAAATATGCTTTTGTATTCACACACAAAATGAGAAAGAAGCAGATGTATCTCTAGGGTGAATTTTGTTAAATAGCACAGTCTCAAGCCAACCAAAACCAGTGCCAACATTTGTTTGCTGGCACAGTGGGAACATAGCAGCAGTTGCATTAACTCCAGCAGTTCTTCAGCTTGGAAGCATAGATGGAAAAACTGAGTCTGTTTGTAAGACTGTGGTCATGAGAGGCTCTACAGCAATGACAGAGAAAGATGGAGGAGAAGAAATAGCAAGAACTCTACAATTTTAAGAAGCAAAAAATAAGAAATAGGGCACAGGGAGACAAAAAATGTAATAGAGAAAGGAGGATGGCAGCACGTTGTTTTCATGAGAATGTGAACTATGTAGGCAACCAGGTTGCAGCATCAGCCATCTCTAATGAACTATGTAAATTCATCTGGAAAGTGGCCTGGGATGCCACAGCACTAGAATGAGTGCTCAGGACAATGAATGTGTGTCAGTGCCACTACAAGCAGGAAAATATACAGCCCTGGTGTAAGCACCACAGATGGTGTAGTGATACACAGCATTGTCTGTCACAAGTGTATGCCAGGAGTGTTTTTCCTGTAGACATAGTCTTTCTTTATCAGGAAAAGAAACCACCTTGTGTTCCTAACTGAAGACTTTTATTTGTTTAATTAAGTTTTGCAAAGGATAGTAAAGTTTATTATGATCATAGATTTCTGATTTTAGGAAGGTAGAAACAATTAGAAGAGGAATTATGCAGATAGCCAAAATACTCTGTTTCAGGGATTTTTCTCTTTGCATTCAAGGTAATTCAGCAGTCTTTTCCATGCCAGTACAGCTCGTTCTTCTTTTTCCTGTACTTTTCTAACCCAACTTCTGAAATAATGATGTGTTTTGTAGGTGCAAAGACCTTGTGATATAGATAACAGGTCCCCACTATGGGGAATCTGGCTTCTAAACCAGAACCTTGTCTATATTTTAAATAGACAATTTAAGACAATTTAAGATCTGTTAGTATGTTTTCCATGAACTGAAGACTATTTATTTGAGCAGAAATAAATAATTTTTAACTGTAAAGGGCAAACTATATACTAAATGACCAATACTTATATCAAAACATATATATGAAATACATATATTTCATTTATATGATTAATTTGGCTCAATAGATATGCTGTACAAGGCACAATTCACATTTTCTGTCTATAGGTAACAGATAACTTTAATGGTATGTGATTATAGTTTTGTAATCAACTTGACATTTATTTGCATTTCAATAGACTGTTTTAAGGTTTATGACCTGAATGGTGATGGATACATTTCGAGAGAGGAAATGTTTCAAATGCTGAAGAACAGCCTTATCAAACAACCAGCAGAAGAAGACCCTGATGAGACGATTAAGGACTTGGTAGAGATAGCACTGAAGAAAATGGCAAGTACTTACTCATTGTGACACTTGAGTGTCTTTCAAACATTCATTAACAGAAGTTTAGAACCTTCCTATGAGGTAACAAAATATGGTGTTTGATTTACAGTGGGATTCAGAAAGTCTTCTAAGGAAAGCCAGAAATATAATCCAGATCTAGTGAGTCCCAATCCAGTATTCTCACATGAAATGTAATTTATTATGTGACGTTACTATAAACTTTATGTATAAACTAGCATGTTTATATGTGCATGCCCAGTCAGAAGTGGAAAACTCAAAAGTGTAAGCTGCATTTACTCCAGTGTTAGTCACCTGAAGTAGCTTTATTAATAAATACATTTGTGTTTTATCAATTGATCATGAAATGTCTTTATCCAATTTATATACTGTATTATATTAGAATAGTACACTCAAGGTAATTACTGTGAAGCTTGTTTTACAGTGATTAATCCAGGATATTCAGATTAGCCAGAGACTGTCTTTCAATATTTTAATCAAATCAAGATACACAGTCTCCTCTTCTATGGTGGTGGTCAAAAAATTTCACTTAAAACCAGGTCTTAAATCACAACTCCTTTTAACCCTGTCTTTTCTATTTTTCAAACTCACCCCTTTTGCCTTAGGTAGAGGCAAGTGACACAGATCTTGTCTGAGCAGAGACTGATGACCCCCCCCAAAATGATTAGGTGTATAATCAAACTAAAAGTAGAATCCATGTCAATAAAACACCTGTTAAACAAAAATACAATTACAACAAGTAATAATCCGTTGCTGAAGCACTCCCTTCCTTTTGTAGGACTATGACCATGATGGCAAGCTTTCTTTTGCGGACTTTGAACAAGCAGTCAGAGATGAAAACCTACTCTTAGAAGCCTTTGGACAATGTTTGCCGGATATAAAGGTATATCAACCTTGAGTTTAAAAAAAAGGTGCAACACTTTCTGTTCTGTTGGTAAGGAGACATACGTGTTGTTAAGGCATTAACATCTTTTGGGAGAGGATGGTAACTTCCTGAAAAAAAAAAACCAAAAACCACCACCTGGAGTGCTCATTCTCTCACAGGGTGGTACTGCTGTTTTGTAATTTCATCCAACCAGGCTTTATTTATCAGCAGTATGTCTAATTCAAAGTTGTTTTTTTTGTTTGTTTGTTTTGACAGTGGTAACTCAGACCATGCTCATTTCCTCAGTGTTAAGCTCTACACTGGAGAGAGTTTCTGCTCTATTTTTTTTCCTATACCATTAATCGTCATTCTATTCAAACTGTCAAACTGGTTTTGACTTTTAAATACAGAAAGTTGCAGCTTCATAGAGAAGGCAAAAAAAATTTTTTAAACATGCACAGTGGTTCCTAGAAACAGAAGAGTTGTGTAAGACTGCTGAGAACATGGCAAGTTTTCATTTGCTGGAAACCTGTACTTCCTGCCAGCTCATCCACCTGTAGGCTTGAGGACAGGAAGAAAGTCTTACAGCCACAATGGCAAGCTACATTATATCATGTCAGCTGCAGAGCAGCTGTTCCCAAAATGCCAGATTTTTCCTGGCAGGCTGTCGAAAAGACTTTAAAGGGTATGGGAGAACCAAGGTAAGTACTCTGATTTTTAACACCAGGGAAAAGGTTTTAAAAAGTTTCTGAACAAAATCACATTCGTTAATCAACATGGAAAAATTACTTTTCTGTCAGTATTGGTGGTAAAGCAGGTCCACAATTCAGATTAATTGTGGCAAGAGATGGAAAACTTGGTTTGTTTCTTGCTTACAATATTTGCACCTTCCATTCTTTATCCTACCCAATTGTTGCCTTTCTCTGAGGTCTTTAGTTTCACTTTTGAAAGATAGCAATATTTACATGTTCTTTCAAGCCCTAAAAGCAAGAAGTAATTTTCAGCTATGAGCTTTACATGAAGAAAACCCATAACCAAATAGATTTCCCACTGGGGCTATTGTAATGTTAATTCTACCCCTTGACACAGAGTAAACACTTATTTGTACTTAAATATATCTTTTTTAAAAGTAATGAACAATGTACTTGACAGAGTCCTGCCACTGTAGAACTGTGGTTCTACAAGGAACAATGATGTGCCATGAGCAGATTCCTCACATACATTTGCACCAGCACCAATCCTAAGAACGTCAGCACAGGGTATCTTAACCTGGTATTAGATTCATCTCCTTAGGGCCAGTTCTGCTGCCCAAACGTGGCCCCTGCGCACTCCCACTCCAGGGTTGTTGCAACACAATGCTGCAGATATTAATCTTGTGACCAAGGGAAATTTCACTCGTTTTCACTGTCTCATCATCATCCCAGTCTCTAGCATTCTTGTTTCCAGGCGGTTTACCTCATTCTGCAGCTGGGTCTTCTTGCCCTCCATGCCAGGTCATCCCTTGATCACATATTCTTACTGCTGAGCAGTTACAATCTGAATTTCCCCTTTAGCTGTAACTTTGAATGTTCTGACTGGTCTCCACGTGATGACAGCATTAGTTCTATGGATTTACCTTTTTTAAGCTAAAAAGCCAGAGCTATCCTGTTCATTGCATACATTTTTCAGTCCAGTACATTTTCTCACTGAGTATAAATAGTTAACTGAAAATTAACTTTTTTTCTCTCTTTTTTTTTCTTAACAGAGCATAATAGCATTTGAAGAGAAAGTTTTCGTGGAAACTCGTAAAATGTAACTCTAAGCTGTAACTCCATTGTTGAATGCTGTTGTAAGGAGAGTTTTTCTTCACTATTCTTCATGATGTAGTAAAAATAGGAGCAATTTGAAACTAAGTGTGAGCATTCCTTTACTGTAGAATCTATAGAATAAATAGAATTTACTTTCATGACTCTACCTATATAAGAGTTCTTCACTGTTATGAAACACCTTACAGTATGAGTCACACAGGACAACATTGCAACAATAATATATTACACTGGTTTGTTCATGCCAAGAAACAAATTGATACAATTTTTAACAGAATCCCTTGGAAATACAGTATAAAGAAAATTTTATTTTTTACATAAAAAATAAGCATTTTAAACTATATCCTTTAGAAAAGGACTGTTTTAAGATGCTGCCAGCAGTATCTATATTCTTCTTCTCTGCTTTACAAGTGGTTTGGCTGAGCTGCTCTCTGGCTTTTCCGTAGATGTTCTTGAAACAGAATCCGCTACCTAAATAGGGGGGAAAAAAATTTAGCAACCTGTAATCACTACCTTTTTATCCTCATTTTAGATTAAGGCCACATCTCCAACATTTGAGTACTGGGAGGGAATTACTACTATGATGATGCTTGGATTGAATTTTCCTGCTGAATAGAAGAAAAAAATAACACCAAAGGCAGCATTAAACACAAGAGAGGTGAAACTTTATATAGAGTCAGCAGTACTGTTTTTGTATTTAACCACAGAAACTGATCTCAGATATTCAGTAATAGGGAATTACCTATGTCATCTCCCTTTCTTCCTACCAGAGTTGTGTTTTCAAAGTAAGGCTGAGTGTGCTTTTTAAACTCAGGTATTTCAGCAAAGTAACATAAAGCAAAAATATGCATTTTAACATGTATTTTAGAAATGTATTTAAGTGGCGCTTATTTATAAATGTGCCTGGAATATAAATATGCTCTTTCAAATGAGTCTAGCTGGTTATAGTCAAGGGAGCTTTTTCATATCTTAATGTAAATGGAAAGTTTTATCAGGAGTGTTTGACCTGCTAATTGGTTAATATCCTCCATAAATCATCATATAACTTAACACATGCTTCTCATGATAGAGTAAGTGCTTCTGTACAGCTTGTAATGGTCTAAGAAGTGTTGGAGCAAAATTACATTGAACTGCAACATCCGTTACATTTCAATCCCTTTCAATCAGAAACCAGATACAAATACCACACCAGAGTCAGCAGGACTGCCTGCAAAGTTATCATGCCTCCTACGTTGGGAAAACAAAAAATCATTTAGGACCATGCATGGACATTTATAGTTTCTTAAGTGTAGTGTAAGAGGTATGAAGTAGAACTGTCTGGAATATTCTAGATTCTAGGAAGAGTTAAATAGCAAGAATAGCTTTAACTGGCAAAGAAACTGCGAATAATGAGTGAATGCTGAATTAAGTTATCAGGGCTGTTTTTAGGGGTAACAAGCCCATATGTTTGAAACTATCAGAACTTTAAGAACCCATACCTCTTTCAGTTTATTTCGAATTATTGTAGCTGAAGTATTCAATGATTCGTCATCCATATCCACTTTAGGTATTTCTGGTAGTTGTGGACCAATAATGACTTCAGTATTGTCCGCACTTGTTCCAAGGAGGGCAAACTTGCTACCTTCCTCTCTCTTCCTCTTACGTTCTTGCAGCTGAGTTGTACGAGGCATAAACCTGTCAATTCCACTGTAAGTTGGAACTGTTCTTTGCTGCATTAAGGAAGCTGGTAGAGTACATCCTCCAGAATGTACACTTGGAATTAGGGATGTGTTTTGGCCAAAGTACTCAGAAGTTTCAGCACAATTGTAATCACAGTGTGGAGATGTTAAGAGGCTCCGATTATGATTCCCAGATGGATGCCCTGTGTTGTAGGATACCCCATGAGAACTTGTAAAGCAGGATTGATCCCAGTTACTGGCTGCATGTGATTCCAATGTATTCCACGGGCAGTCATGCTGAGAGGTTTTCTTAGGGTCCTCAACTTTCTTTAACACAAAGCAATCTTTAAAACAACAACAAAAAAAGGAGCTTCACTATTTAATCTCATTATTTCTAACAAATAAGAAGAAAGACACAAAAATACTACTGCAGAAGCAATACCAGTGATATTGCATTCCCAGGCACCTTTTTGTGATTGTTTTTTAAGTGACACTTTTCAAACCAGTGTTACATCCTAGTCCCTCTGGTGGTTTGCAAGGAATGCCTGAGCAGAAGTATTTCCACAGTTTTGAAAACAAGGAAAATATTCCTAACATAGCAAATCTTTTTTTTACCTCCACTTATGATTTCAAAAAGGACCGCCTGTCATGCAACATGGAAAAAAAAACAGGTGTTTTGATGTTCAAAATCACTGGTTTTACTCCTTTTCAATATCCTCATGCAATGAGCAGTGATACCCAAGTATGAGAGGACAAGAAAGGAGAAGCTTGTACTCAGTGATTTCCTTATTCCTCTGCTTGTCTAGCCTCCAGTGCTGCCTGGGAACTCTGCAGTACTGTACAGTCTTTGTAACCCCAGTCCATTCTTAACACTTCCCCAGTGCCAAGATGAAGGCTGGAGAAATTTTTTGATGCTTCTGGTACAGTCACTTTCCTTCCAAAACTGTCCCTTTGGGCATGCCTGAATAAGCTGGAACAAGGGTGAAAACATGATCCCAAAATTTCCTGCTAGTGCTTGAAATTTCTGATAACATTTTGAAAACGAAACAAACAGTGAAGGAAATAATTCATTACTAAAGCTTAAGCATTCTTTATTTTAGTCTTAACCAAAACTGAAAAGTTGCTTTGAAAAGGATACAGTTCTCTAAATACTGAGAGGTTTCCATTCTACTGTAAACATGGTTAAAATGCATCTTTAAGAGCTAGATAAAAAGCGTTTAACAGGCACTTTAACCAAAACCCCACCCACCGCTGAAGAAAGATGTTAAGATTCTATACGAAATTTAATCACAAACCTCTTTGATTTGTTGCTTTTGCTATATATTTTCTTCTATCCTGCAACTTCTCTCTAGTTTCTTGGACTGTTTCAAATTCTGGAGCATAGCACACGTGCAGCAAACTACCAAAGAAACTTTGTTCATCCATTTTTTTCTTGGCCACCCTGAAAGGAATTAAATTGTATCGAAAAAACTCAGGATTACTTCAACTCTCTAGAATTTTAACACACGGTCAGTACAGAAGGTCTAAGAGAGTAAGACAGCAAAAGGCAGCTATTGCCCTGTTCAGTACCTTGCACACTGCAGTTTTTGGAATTTTAAAAGATAAACTTCAGTAAATTGCTCTGCTGGATATTCATCTAGAGCATGATATTCCTCAATGGCACCATATAATGCAAATTGTTCAACCAACTCCTTCATAACACCTAATGCAGGAACTCCTTGTATCAGTAAATAGCGAGATTCCAAGTTGATAGTGTAAACCTGGAAAAGAAAACAAAAGAATATTCAAAAACGTACATTCTTGCTTTACTGCAAAAGGCAAGCATTTTCTCCATGTTTTCTGTTGTTCTTCCAGTCCTCTCAGGATGCTGAAAATCCCTGTATACTCTACTTTGATTCTGGACTCTTGCAGGTTATCTTGCAGTTAGCTGGGACCTCCTCATCACTGAGTAAGAACTGAACTCAAGCTTCTCAAAGCAAAACACAAATGAGAGCTGCCTTTTCTGCACAAGGACAGAGTACTGCTGAGCAAAATCCCTAGTCTCTGGCCAACTTCCATACAAGACTGACTAGTAACCAGTTCATAGGAGACACTGGGAAAATACAGAAAAAAATCCCAGTGAAAAACCTGTCTTGTGCATAGGCAGAGAGATCATGCAATGCAGGTGAGGAAAACTGGTTTCTTCCTCAGAAGTAAAAAAAAGTACCATGACTCTTGGGTGTGTGTGCAGAGCTGGCTCCTTGCTCTAATGATCCAACAGCATGGGATCACACAGATAAAATCTGGATGCTGAGAGAAACAAGGTCTTCCTCCCGCAGGTTAAAAACCAAACCAACCAGTCTCTGCTGCTTTGTGAACTGTCAAGCAACACAGACTCTTAGGAAAGCTTTGTGACAGCTCAACACAACAGGCAGCTAAACCCTGAGATCAAAGGAAATTGATTTTGAGTTTGCTTAGAAAAAACCCAAACCAACAAATACTTAAGATTGCATAAATTACACATATTAAAAATTAAAATAAATAAAAAAAGAGCAAATTACAGAGGAGGGAATTGCTTGGGAAATCAGTACAGACTGCCACCATAAAACACAGTCTCTGCAGACAAGTTGTCCAAGTTGTTCCTGTGACAGCAGCATCCTCCCTAGCTGCATTCTTTTCGGAACAAAGGGACCAAAGGACACTTTCACTATGGTTTTTTCTGGCAGGTTTGTCCTTTGACCTCTCATGTCTAGGGAGAGGAGATTCGAGTAAGGTTTTTTTCACACTTGAGATATTCATACTGTTTCTTCTATGTGTATCCTCCAGTGCCCAGAGATGTCTGGATGCATGTGGTGGCCTTTGTCCCTATGTGGATACACTAGGCTTTCTGTCCCTGGCCTCACAGCGTACTCTCAGAAGAGTAAAAGAACTTAATGGCTCTAAGACTTCATGAAACATGGAGGGTTTGAAATTTTTCAGAAGGGTGGTGTTAGCAAAAAAGACATGCCTTATGTATGTGTGCAGCAAGTAACCACTGTTTTGGCACCAGCGATGCCACATCTCAAACCCGGCATTCAGGGCTCCTCACTCCAAGGACATGGAGACGCTGGAGTGTGTCCAGAGAATGGAATGGGGTTGGGGAAGGGTCTGGAACACAAGACCTGCGGGAGTGGCTGAGGGAGCGGGGAGTGTTTATCGTGGAGTAAAGGAGGCTCAGGGGTAACTTTACTGCTCTCCACAACTCTGTCAGGAGGTTGGAGCCAGGTGGGCGCTGGTTCTGACGATCTTACAGGTCTTTTCCAATCTCAGCGGTCCTGCGACCTCTCCCACAGCCGCAGAAGGTCCCACTGCAGCTCTGCAGACTGACCGTACACAAACCCCAGACCCAGCACTTCTGCCCCAGGACTGAGAAGCTCCCGCCGGGCAGCTGATGCCTAAAGGTTTGGTGTGCATTTTGTAGATCCTTAAGGGTTTTAGAATTACAGGCTTTCTTGCTCACCATTAAGTGGTGTTAGAAGTTACTGAAGTAATTTTCTCACATATTCTTAAGCTTTCTGAAGGTCATGGTGCTTTGCAGACACTTGCAAGATAACTTGAAGAAAAAGCAAAACAAGAGCCCAGAACCCGTAGAGCTGCTCCAGTGGCACAAAGCTTACCCTTGTGGGTGGGACAGTAAGGGAAATGGGAATCAAGGTTGGTTATAGATATACGTTAATTTTTTGCAATATTGTAAAAACTTTAACATCGCTGGCGGCGCGGCGTGCGCGTGAGCCTTACGGTGGTGTGCACCTCCGTGGAAGCCCCCAGTAAAGGCACTTATCTATTTTACTCCATTAATGTTTCCCTGAGCGCCTATTTTCCAGGATTTTAGGCATCACAGCAGGCTTCCTCTCAGACCAGAGCCTGCCCTCAACCCCGGGGCCTGCCCTCCCTGTCCCGTCCCCGCGGGTCCCCCACACCTTCACGGCGCGCGGCCGCCGCCCCTCGCGGTACTTGGCGCGCGACTCGCAGGCGCGGAGCTGCGCGTGGTGCCGGTACGGGCCTCCCGCGCCGCTGCCGCTGC
>VXAU01005068.1:258318-330535 GCA_013399695.1 Formicarius rufipectus | reverse complement strand
GGCGGTACCACTGCCGGGCAGTGGGGGTGGTCCCGGCCCGGCGGGCGGGTCCATGTCTGGGCGCGCAGGGCCCCGCCGAGCCGCGGCCATGTGGGGCGGGGGTGACCCCTGCGGGGCCGCTGCCGCCACCGTCGTCCTGAGCGGCACCCGCGACTGCTTCCTGCACTTGCCGCCCGCGCTGGCCTCTCTCCTCCGCCTGCAGCAGGTACCGGGGTGGCGCCCCTCGGGACCCGCGCTGGGGGACGGCCCAGGCAGGCGGCCCAGTGCAGCGCTCCCACCTCTCGTGCTGCTGCTGCGGCGGCGCAGAGCCCCCTGCACTGCCCTCCCCGCGGCCAGGGACCCCTCGGGCAGCCCCTCGGCCCCCGCGCAGCCCAGCGCTGTCACCCATTCCTAATAAAACCCGGGAAAGATTGCAATTTGTGTCCCCCAAAGTGTCTGTGCCGTGAGCATCTGCGTGCCTCTCAGTGCTCTGTTGCATACTACAGTTGCATACTGTTATCACAGTAACTCGCTGGCATTACCCGAATAAGGTATGAATTTATCACTGAGGTGGGAGGTGAGGTGGTCGGTCCATGCAGAGGCCACTTTCTTAGCGTAGGTAAATAAAATGTTCTCTGTAGAAGGGGGCTCCCCGCATGCTGAGGGCGAGGGTCAGCTTCAGGGAGCGCACCGTCGATCGCGAATAATATTTCACATGTGGAAACCGAGCAGAGCCTGCCCTTGTCCCTTGTGCCATGGACACGGAACTAAGGATCTGGCAGCAGAACGGGGGGAATGGCAGGAATGAGCCGGGTGAGGAGGAAGCAGGAGCAAAGCTCAGGAGTGCTGGCACAGTGTCCTCCCCCGGCGGTGTGACCGGGGATTGCCCAGGGCCAAGGGCACAACAGCGACACGCACAGCCCAGGCGTGTGCGAACCCGCCCTTTCGGCTCTGGGGGAGTAGGAGGAGGTTGGTAGAGTTGCAGGAAGGGCAGTAAAAACGTGAGCTTCGTTTCAGCTGCAGTCACTGAATGTTTAACGGATTTGCTGGCAGGAGGGAGAAGGGAGTGCAGTTGGTTTGAAGTCGTGAACGTCGTTGTGTATGTGCATCGTTGGTTATGGTGGGCATCTGCTTTGCGTAACCTGAGCTGCAGAGTGAAAAGATACGATCCCTGAAAACTTGATAGAAATTGCATTTTGAAGGCATCTCATGAATAGAAACGTTTAGAAGGAGATTAGTAATAACTGAGTAAACAGTAGACTCGAATCATAAGTCTAATTGCAGAAAATAGTGTACACAAAATAGTGTACAAAACTCAATGCTGTGTAAAGATTAGACACACAGGGAGAAGATTTATCTATGTGAATACATGGAATTAAATATTAGCTTTGGTAAAAGGATCTTGGAACCATTGTATATATTCTCTGAAATTGTTTTCAGACTTTACGAAAAAAGTCAATATTTGAAAGTATTAGAATACAGTTGGGAACAGAATAGAAAACATCACTATGTTAACAAGTAAATATGTGGTATATCCACAGTGTACGTTGTCTCTTAGTCACTAAAATTTCACAAAAATAGTAATTTTTTTAAAAAAATGCAGTAAATGCCAGCTGAATGATACAGTGTAAGATATAGTCTCACTATGTGGAAACTGACTGAACATACTGAGATTCTTCAGTTGGGAATCAAAATACCTGGATGGTTCTGAAACAGATTGGTGAGATCATTTTGGTCTGAGTCAATGTGATTTGTGACTTATTAAGTCGCAAAACCACTCCTGGAGACCATGCAAATGTTATAATTCCTGTAAAATTTACGCATACATTTAATATTTTCTCATTTGGGAAATAAAAATTTGTAGTTACACTTATCTGTAAAGTACTTTTTGATACCCTGTAATGCAGAAGGAGGAAGAATTACTTTTCTTACTTAAAAATTGTCCATGAAAATAAAAAGCTGTTTAAGAGTTGAAACAGCACTGTTAAGAGTTGGGCAAATAAAATATAAAATCCAGAAAATGTTTTTAAGTCCTTTGACCTCTCTAATTATATACTGTTAAGGTTGTCCAATAATTATCTTATTGAGCTTGCTTTATATTAATTTATTTTTTTTCTTTGAAACTCATAGGGCCAAGCTGTGAAAGTATCCTGTGGTCATCAGCCAATATTTTTGAGCTGGATGGAAATCAGACATCGAAGTCACCAGAGTGAAAATACTGCAGAGATTAACAGACAGTTAGCAGAGAAACTTGGCATCACAGANTTTTTTTTTTTTTAAATAAAGAAAGTATTGCAAGATACCTGAAAAGGTAGTATTTTATGAGTTAGCTATGACCTTGATTTTTCATGTATTTAGACAGTTACTTTGTTTATATCTGCTCATGAGAAAAGTTAACTGTCATGAAATATCTCAAACATGAAAAGATTTGCTCATTAAGTCATTAGCAATTGCCTAAACAGTTTTAGGATAGTCTTGTAGGTAGCTTTTGGTAGGGATGAAGCAACTGTCTTCAGTGCCATTAATTTTAGGAAAATACACTTTTAAGCAACTGAACAATTTGGTTATGGGAATGCCTTGCTAGGCGTTCCTCTTGTTTTAGAGTAACTGTTGACTTACTTCATAGTTCTTCTTGTTTAACTTACTTGGGGAGTTAAATTTTCATCCCTTCTTCTGTCTCTTGCTCATATGTTCGTGTGTGTCTTCTTTCTTTGAATGTGTATTCAAATTCACCTCTTGCTTTTGGACACTGTTTAACTTCTCGTAAATGACTTTGTCATTGGGCAGAATTTGAGGAAATGCCCCAGAGGCAGGCAGGGTTTATGACATGGGACTGCTAAAATCTTGAAGTCCAATATTAATAGAATAGAAAGATACTGTTCTACACAGTGCTATTATGTAGTTATTCATCTTTGCCTGTTCTCTCATTTGCAAAATTTTATTCAGCATAGTAGAAGGCATAAAAGAATGTGACTCAGAGCAGTGTAATATCTTACCTTGTTTACTTTTTTAACATAGTTTCTCAAGGAATTATGTGCCTGATTACAGAAATTTCTGATTTGGTAGTTCAGCAGCAAGGTATCTACCCTTCTAGCAACTACTAGCCTTCAACAGGAAAACAACTGACAAAGGAAACCTAAGTAAACCTCACCCGACTGTTGCCTGGAAATAATCGAATGAATACATGAATAATTAGATAGTTTCACCATTGTTTTGGATTCAGGAATTGCATGTTTGCTGTGTTTCATAATAATATGATCTTCTATTTGCCTTCTGGGGAAAAGATTCCTCTCAGTTTTTTCTTCAGACTGAGGACTTAGAGGAATTTAAAATCAATTGCTGCTTTTATAAAAGGTGACCTGATGAAACTCTCTCAGAGTACAGGTAACTGGTTTTGTCTTGATAAAGAATTAATGAAGTTTTTTCAAAAATTAATGACATGATGTTGTTTGAAAATTATTACCTTTTTTTCAAATGAAACCTTTGGTAAAAATGGACTTTTGAAATACACGTTTAATGCATTCTGAAAAACTTAAGCCACAATAGCTTTTATCATTCCTCCTGAGCCACTGTTCTGTGGAGGTGGGGTTTCTTCTGTGAAACCATTCATACAGGAGCTGGGCTTGCTTTTGTATTATACATTTTCCTCATTTTTCAGCTGTTTTTTACGTTGTCTGAATTTGTCACATTTCAATGGATTGTTCAGCTTGCTAAATCCTGTACGTTTAAAAATAAAGATGAAAAAATGGAAGGATGATTATGTGATCAGGGTCTATTAAAAATTGATTCTTTGTTATCAGCTGATCAAGCTTTTGATGCTTTTTCACATTCATAGTCATTCATAGCTTGTTGAAGTCCCAAAGCATGCCCAGTGCAATCCATTTCCAATCCACTGAGCATTAGTCTGCTTATGAATTACCTGGTGTATTTAAGATTGTGTATGTTCAAAGCATCAAGAACATGTAATGAAGAGGATGTCAGTTTTCTAGTTGAAATAAAGATGGAGCTTTATACATTTAAGAAGTTAAACATTTTGGTGTTACTTCTGTCAGGTATTTCTTGAACCCTGTTCCCACGTCTCCTCCTGTCAGCAAGTAGAGGTGGAACCACTCACGGCAGATGATTGGGAAATTCTGGTAATAAAACCCTTTCTGCTGTTCATGTCTGTGTTGTACAGATGACATTCTGACACAAGCAGTTTCTTGCACAATGACCCATTCTTCTTAGCCCTAGGGAAATACTGAATGTAGTGGGGTTTAGTTGCATTTTGTATTTCAAATGGTTTATTAGAAAGAGATTTACAGGTTTTCATTTCAAACAAATGTCAAAAATGTATGCAGTATTTTATTTATAATGGTATCACATTTCCCCAGGAACTGCACGCGTCCTCTCTTGAAAACCATCTTCTTGACCAGATTCGAGTAGTATTTCCAAGAGCTATCTTTCCTGTGTGGGTCGAACAGCACACTCACATTTACATCAGAATTGGTAAGCATTGCTGAAGGCTCTTGTTGCACCTCCAAGAAGATGTTTTGCTGGAGTGGATGTATTCATTGGCATATTTTGTTCATACTTAGGTACACTTATGCCCGCAGCCCCATATGGGAGATTAGAACCATGCACCGAGCTTCTGGTATGTCCCAAAACACATGGACCGGAGGAGAGTGTCACCAGCACGCCTTCCACAGAAAGTGACATCTTGCTCAGAAATTTTGTGAAAAATAACATGAAAGAAGAAGAAACAGTAAAGGATCCTTTTGCCAAACAACCTTACTTAAATCCTGGAGTCCTTGAACAGAGTAAGGCTGATGCAAACATGACATTTGGCTCAAATGTTCTCCCAAATATATGGAATTTCATAGGGAACATTTTCTCTCGTACATCTGAACAGAAACAAAAGACTTTGTGTGATAGAGCTGGAATGAGCACCTTCAAAGACAAGCTGCTGAACTTAATTCACATGGATTCCATTTTTAGAGTATGTCAGTGCCAGCCTCCCAGCGTACAGAATGCATCTGCCACTCATGCATTTCTGAAATGCAATGCTATTCATGTTTTTCCTTGGAATTTAGAGTTTACTGATTTGGATCCAAATCCTGTAGTATCTTATGGGAAAGTTAATGAGCTGCTTTCCCCAAGACAGCGTCATGAAGAAGCAAAGCAAAATCTGCCACTTGAAAAGCCAAAGCATTTGACTAGTACTCCAGACCAAAGTCAATGTCATTCTAATAGCAGTCAAGCATCCAGTGAGGGATCTGTTGTTCAAATCGTTTGGAATGCATTTGAAGATCTAAAGAGTGTCATAGAGTATGGCCATAATGGGGAAACCCTGCATGTTGGAAGAGTTTGGGTCAGTTTGAGCACACTATTTTTTGGGCTTTCTATTTAATAATAATTTCTATTGGATAATTGTGGAACTGGCTACTTAACATGAGGTTTTGGGATATAGACTTTGTGTTGAACTCTCAAGTAGAATATACTAGAATCAAGTACTATTTACTAGAGCTGTGCTTTGCAGTCATTCTGGACTGCACTACTTGCCATCACACTCCCAAGATGTACAGTGTACTCTGGGTGTCTGCACCCTTAGCGTTTTTTCACCAAATGAGGAAAATGCTTCAGCATTTCTGGAGGGAATACATGCTTGCTTCAAAATCTGTAGGTAGCCATTGTGTTGATGAGAAAGTGGAAGTATCTACTTGCTTATATTTCAGTACTGCATAATGAGGGTCTTTTCATCAGTTAACACTTTGAAATCTGCCTTACACTCCAGAGGTCATTGGACTGTAAGGTAATGAGATCACGTATCCTAGTGCCACATGATATTTGCAAGTCCTTTCATATACTCTTTAAAATACATCCGAAAATTAATATCAAAAAACTAGCTTTTATAAAAGTTATTTTAGTTTTTATGTGCCATTCTGCAAGGTGGCACAAATCCTGGTGTGCAGATACTGATATATCAACTTGTTCTGATAGAACTACTGCCTGATTATGTTTTTTCTTTCCTAGAAGCACATGTGGAATCAACAGAAGTAAATAAAACGTGCTTCTAATCGCCTTTTGACTATTGACATTATAAGCTTCTTACGATTTGCTTACTGCTGTGTTGAGAATGAGAGCAAGAGCCTGCAGTGGTCTTTGCCCCAAAATCTTTTGAGAGATGTAATATTTTTCAAATGCCACCAATCATCAAGTCTCTTAAAATTAGTACATATTTATGATATGCTTTCAATTTGGATATAAGCTTAAAATAACAAAATAATTGAAAAGGAGTTTAATTTTTAAAAGGACAAAGTGACTAGTATGATTTAGGGAGAGTGGATTTTCTCTCTCTGTGCTGCAGCCATGCTTAGTTCTGATCTCTCTAATGGCCTATATGTATTTACTTGCCCACGTAAAATTAGTTTTAATCAGAAAATGAAAATGGAATCATCGGTTTTATCTGATACTAGAGACATTCTTATAACATTCTGAGAATTTCTCCTAATTATTTTTTAAGCTTTAATGTTTTATTTAAAGAAGTTAGTAGAAGATAAGTTGTAGTAAGCACTTTCACAAATAGGATAAAAGGTAGTTAGACGTGTGCATGAAAGAGTAAGATTTGGATACTACCATCAATTTTATGGTTGCACTCTTAATTCTCTTGCAGATTACAAACAGATCAATGATGAAATGTAGAGGCTCTATTAGTGATGAAGAAATTTATGTTGTATTATATATGCAATGTTATAACTATTTTACTTTCTAATACTTGCTTTTATTAACAATATTTCAGATTCCAGATGGTCTGAGAAAAAAACTGCGTATTGAAATACACTCAACAGTCCGAATTCAGTCAATTGAATCTATTCCTAAAATTCCTGTATCTCTTACACTGCAACCCAAACAGAACTTAGTGAGTTGATTGACATTCTTGGCCACGTATTTGTTCATATATTGAAAAATTAGAAATGTTGCTCTGGTCATGTGGGGAGGTTTTATACTTGTTTGTATTTGTTAGATGATGGTTTGGAAGTTATCTATTGTGTATGACATAATTCCAAATTTCTTTTTTGTGTACTTTCTTGCTTTTTCTTTTTACTATGTAAGTTTAAGTTAATAGGTTGCCATGGCCTTTTTAAAAAGGACTTACCTAGTATTTTGTATTTTGAACAGTGTACTGTAAACATGAAACCATTAAATTTTGGGTTGCACTTGGTGGATATTTCAAATAGTTTAGCTTGCTAACTGTTAAAACTGATAGAGGTCACAGAGGATGGAGGAAATAGAACTTCTGGATTTTGGCTTCTTGTTTCCTGAAGCTATTAGAGGAATGCTGTATAGCACATTTTAAATCATAGGATCTTCCATTTTTATCAAGTTGTGACAATTTCTGATGTCTTTGTTTTTAGAAAGGATGTTGACATGAAGGAGAAATGGCATTGGTGTGCAAAAGATAAATCTTCTGTTAAATTAGGTCACAAACATAAACAGCCACTGTCCAAATAGCAGCAATAACCGATAATTTTGCATCAGACCCTCATTTGAAGTACATTAATACAGGTTCAAACCTAGCAAATTTTAAGTGTATACATTTAAGCCTATAAAAACAAACACAAAAAACAATCATAGGGAGTAAATATCCAGTTTAAGTAATCTGGGAGAAAACATGCTTCTGTTCTTCAAATATTGCAATGCCCAGTGGATTTGCTAAGAAAGACAGTTGCAGTGACATTAGAATAATTCTTATGTGCTGTTTAGTTTTTTACTTTCTTTTTTCTTCTACTCATGCTAAAGATTTTTATTTTCTGGAGTTGTAGTACTAGTTCTCACAGCTGATCAGATATAGCTCTAGAATGATGTATTCATAACTTACTGTATGCTTTTTACTCTGTAACACTGGGCTGATAATTTCCAATGTTAGCTGCCCCTCTAAGCTTTAAATACAGCACTTCAAATCACAGCAAGCCATATGCAGTTTTGCTCTTTATCCCCAATATTCTAATTTGGTATCTTACTTACAAAAGAATGGTTGAACTGGTTTTTTTCTTTCTTACTTGTATGTTTTAAATACTGATTTTTCCCATTTTTTTATAATTCAGTTGAAGATTTTTTAGTTATTGGGAAAAAAACCAGACAGAGAAACAATTACGACAGTAACTTTCATTTTCCTTTCTGAACACTGCTTCCAAGATCTTCATTGATTCCCCCTTTTATAGGTAGGAGGTATGCTTCTACGATTAGCTACTTAACCAAGAGATATGCTGTCCAGTCTCAGTTTCTTTCCTATTCTATTTATGTAGGTGATCTGAGATAAGTTGCTTGGTCTCACTGCGTGCCTGTTGAAGTTCATGGTGGTGCCCCTGAATTGCATGAGCCCAGGGTTCTTTATGTAGGAAAAGGGTATACAGGGAAGAGAGAGGTCTAGCAAGCACCTAAAATAAGACTCAGGTCAATATTGATGCATACCTTCAAATCCAGAAGCTGAGCAGTGCCCTTGGATATGGAAAGACAGATAAGTAAAACAAAACCAGAAGATTCTCCTTGCCATGACATCAGTGTTCCAAAGATAAAATCTTTAGAGGTGGTGTAAAATTCAACTGTGGCTGTAGCAAGGGCTAGACAGATGATTTCCCTAGAGCACTTGATAGAAGTGGTCTTTGTTGGCAAAATGCTCTTTTCTAAGTTAATACGACTTCTATCTTTAGTGCCACACAAGACAAATGGCTCATGCATAGAAAGAAAACATTTTTACTTACCCCCAGTTTTGTTTTATTTACCTTTTTCCTTTTTCCTGTTTAGCATAAAGATATATGTGAAGATGATGTTAAATGTGCTTTCAGTTCTTGGCTGCAGGATTCCACTACTGATGATTACCCATGGATAATGACAAGCACAGACTGTATACATCTGTCTTTTAAAGACGGTAAGAATAATACTGTCCTGTACTGTGGTTGTCTTAACTGTCCACTATGGAACTCAGCCAGTAGACCATTTAATTCTGTATACACCATTTAACATATCCCTCTTTACATTGAAAGTGTAAGCTTGAAATATGCTATAATAATGATTAATGTTTTTTATTCTTTCATTTTGGATTATATCATAGTAATACTCTAATCTGTTTTATCTTGTGAGGAATGAAAACAATTTATTTGGAATTTTAATAGTTGTTCCTTCGGTTTTTACAGGAATGGAGGAATTTGTCCTTAATGTAGCTCATCCTGTGCACATCGAAGAAAATAAGTCTGAGAATATTTTTATACTGAGTCCCAGTTTGCTGCAAAAGACTAATATACAAGTAAATATCACATAGTATCAGGTATCAAGTAATTTAAATTGTTATACTTGTTTCAAATATATTGTATTTTGTATATAATGTGTTTTGGTTTCCCTTTTAAAATAAATAATGGCCATCTATTCATGAAATGAGACATGCATTCTTTATGTTATTTTGTAACTTGAGGCCCTGATAAGATTCCAGGCAAGCAGTGCTTGTCACTTAGTTTCATAGTGTGTATCATATTCTCAGAAAAAACAGAACAGAGGAAAGTCAGTACCATCCGAGTTTGAAGATCCTTATACTTAGTTCTTTCCCTTGGTAACTAAACCGCTTCACAGTGTAACTGGCAAGAACAGTATCTTGTTCTGGCAAAGATGAGACATACTCCCTATTCAAACTTATCATGTCCACCCTGCCTTCTCTCTACTGTGCCTTCTCTTTCTTTCATGTTTCCTTTCTCAGTAGAATAAATATTTTTGTTTAATATTAAGATTAGCATTTCAGTTAGTAATTTTGATTGAACCAGTGCCTGTTACTCCAGGATTGTGATTATAGTAGTAAGATAACAATTTTCATCTTTAAACTTGTTCAGTGAAATATTAGTGGAGAATTACGCTGTCTTTTTGGCTGTTCAGAATAGATTTTCTCTGCAAAATTTAGGTTTCCTGTTAAAAACAAAGGAAGTAAAACAATTTTATTTTTACTAGTAGTAAAGGTTTCTACAGATTGTTCTAGTGACTGGTGACTAAGATGAAAAAGCAAAATGCATTTCTTAATAGCAGTGTCAGCATCTGCTACCAGCCTGTTATTATCTATGAACCTCTGTTAGCCCTTTTTGCCTGCCCAGCTTTCCATACTTAGTTCCCTGGTGAACAAGAGTGAAAAACTCATGCCAGGTGTTTTTTCAAGTTGCTTTTCACCCAGATCAAATTCCCGATCTGTTTCACTCTTCTACCTCACGAGTACTCCTGCCAGCACAACAGGTGAGGGCACAGGAGAAGGACAAAGTAGGCCAAGAGATGGTGGGCTGGAGAGTTTGCTGTAAACAGCACTTGGCCCAAAATCTAATCATATGTTACTGCATCACTGTCAAAGCTCGATTGTATTTTGGAAATAATTGTATCTATTCCATTTCACCGTTGCATCTTTCTTTCAAGCGCCATAAGCTTCAGCAAAGCCTACATGCACCATTTTCCTTACAAAAGTCCAAAAATGACTAGTCACTTCTATATATCCTTCTTCTATAGTTATATTTAACCTAAAATCCTCTTTCCTCTGTTGTAGGTTCTTTTACATCCTGGAACTAGAAAAGATGATGGTGACAGCCAGCCACCTATGTGTGATACGGACAAGAAACTTCCATACCTCAAACTAAACGATTTAGGGTGAGACTTTTTCATAGAAGAAAATATGGGAGGGAATTGGAATCAGAAAAAATATTGGTGGAAATTGAGAGTTTTTGAAAACTAAACCAGATCTAAGCATAACTCTGCATCTTTTATGTAGATGGGTAATTTTGTCTTTGAATTGATCTTACTGCAGTGAACTGAAAACTTCATGTGACTAGAGGTCATAAAAATTTTGGCATGTCTGTTAGTAGGATGGGAAGTCTTAAAACTGAGACCATATCAGAACTTGAATTCAGAACTGGAGAGTTTTAGAAAACGCACTGATAGTTCAGCAGCTCCTGCTGGTGTTCTTAGTACTCTGGGCAAACATATTCTGAGGTTTCTAAATAAAGCAAGACATGGTAAGTTGCAGTCTGCCTGTCAGTCCTCTTCCCACAATAACTTTAATCTGTTTACTTGTTTAACTACATATAATAGTATGGGTCTCGCAGTTCCTGAAAGTTTTACCAGCATTATCAGCTGAGGAGGAAAATGCAGAATGCTGTGATCCTTAGTACAAGGGAAAACAGTGGTAATCTGTAGCAAATGTGAAGCAGGGATGGGGCAGAGGAGACATAAGGCTTGGAGTGTTGTGGTAGCATGCTGTCAGTGTTGTGAAAGGCAGCTGAGGGTGTTATTGAGACACTGTAAAGCAACTGAGCATATAATTCTTGAAGTGGAACTGATACAGGGGCAGTCTGGTAGTGATGGGATGTGGTAGGGTAAAAATGTTAGAAACCAGGATTCATTTGTTCATTCAGTTTCTCATTGAACAAGACTTTGTGTTTAAAGTTGAAATACGAAACTGGTAGCCTTGCTGTTTATGGACCTGATAGGAGCACTATTGTATTGAAAGTCACAAAGATTTAGCACAAACAAATATAGGATAAGGATGTCTTCAAATGAGCTATGGGTTGTTTCATTTCTGAGAAGGCTGGGAAGTTTTCTGACCCAACCATGCTCCATGTTGTACCGATTTGCCAAGTTACTTAGTTGGCTGCTACTCAGATACTCAAGTAGATGAAGCCCTAAAGATGGTTAACTCTTAACTTCTGAGATCTACCTTAGGCTAGTGTGGTGTACAGTAATAGATAACCCTTCTCTTATGGGCATGTTCTGCAATGTCTGTGTGTGTCCCCTGGGTCACAACGGCAGAATGAAAACACTGTCTCTTCAGATTGAGTTGTCTTCAGCTTTTTCTTGAAGGGGTGAAGTACATCACAGTCTGTCGGCATTGTAAATTCCCCATAGTGCAGGCTACTGCTGCTTACATGTGTACTGATGGTACCCTAGGCCATTTAATATTTCCTTTACCCCACAGAGGAGTGGACAAATTAGGAACATCTTTATTTGAACACATAAGCCACAGTCTTCTGGGACGTCCTTTGTCTCAAAAGCTGGCTGCTGTTGCTGTGGGACTGCGAAGTGGAGGGGTGCTTCTCACAGGAGGAAAGGTACATACTTCACTCCTTGCACTTTGCAAACCCTTCCAGATTGTTTTCCATAGTTAAAAAATGCCTTTCATTTGTTTTCTTTGATACCATGCAAATTTCAAAGAATAAAGAACAAGCTGAAACAAGAGCAGTTAACTGAACAGAGGTAATTCAGCAAAACATTATCTTGCAGATATGTATATAGATTATCTGAACAGTACATCAGTATATATTCATATTTCATATATATATATATTTATATATAAAACTTAAGTTTTAAAAAGTGCTGAGAATGCAATTTCAGTTTGTTCCCATTGTGGATTAATCCTTGTGTTCATAGTATAATAAACACCTCTTTTCTCTGAAAAATGAAAATAAGATCTAATATTTTCTCCTGTGTTCTGACATAAAATGGCAGTGGAGTTGATACTATTATTTTCCTGTTGCGTCTTAGAGTGATCCATGTAATACTATGTTCCACTGATACTAGCAGTTGTCTTAACACTGAACTCAGTGGAATCAGAACACTATATGTAGTGGATGTATCCGCTCTGATTTTGTTTATGCTTGTTTCACTCTAGGGCTTTGGTCTCCACCAAGTGATACAAAGTACATACATACTTTAGTGAGCCATGAAGCCAGTATGTGTACAGCTTTCCAAGCTTGTTTACTGTGATAGAACTGCACGAAGAGAAGGAACTGGTTCTGTCCATTTATATTAGCTTACATTTATTCTTGTAGGGAAGTGGAAAGTCAACATTAGCAAAGGCCATCTGCAAAGAAGCTTTCAGCAGACTGGATGCTCATGTAGAAGTAATTGATTGTAAAGCTTTGAGAGGTATGATAATATTGTTTTTTTAATCTCAAATGTTTGCTGTGTGATCAGGAAGCATAGTTATGAAGTTATTATATTTAGTCTTAATAATTTTTCTTCTATTATTGCTATTTCTGCAAGGGTATTGAATGCCCCACAGTTCAAGTCTCATGAAAATACAGCTGCTGTAAACTTAGGTCACTTTCATCAGTTTCTCTCCCACATAATACCACCAAATTCAAACCATGCTTGCCACACTTACTTCTATTTGTTACAAAATAGGAAGAAGCTGCAAGTTGAACTGTTTGTTTTCTCAACATAATAAGTTAACATTAAAGGATATCTGTTAATATAGCTGATATATTTGTCAGTGAAAGGATGACACAGGCACCAAAGAAGGATCAAGTGACCAACTGAAACCTGATTATGATAGCATATTTACTAACCTGTTGTATTTGGCAATAGTTGTCTATCACTCATGATTATAGATGGTGATGAATCCTTGGGTTTTGTGTCTTTAAAGCGAGTATTTTGTGCAAAGATAGAACAAGGCAAAAAGGGATTTTTTTCTTTTGCTCTTTCATTTGCTGGCCTTTCTAAATAGTCTTACTGTTACAGGGGCATAAGACACTCAGCTGTTTTCTTACAGGGCCAGGGCCCTTGTGTTGCCTGGATAAACCCTTTTTGCTTAAGTCCCTACTAAGCTTCTTGCTTCAGAGAAAAAAGGAAAGATTGATAATGAGCTAGGTCCTTTACTATGGAAAATTCCTCCAATTGCAGGACTCTCAAAGCTATTTTATAGTGCTGCTGATGCTGCTCTGGTTTTAACTGTCTGGAAATTAAACCTGTAGACTTCTGTAGCTGTTAGTGAAAGATTACTAATCTCACTTTAGGACATGTGGATCCTTCTAGTACTTTTTTAATAGAAGATGTGGACTCTACTGATTGTTGGCTCTGGTTTGATAGGGTACCCAGATTTATGGATGTAACGTTAAGCTATACAGATCAAAACATTGTTGTATTAGGCAAGCAAGATGCAGGTAGTTGGAATTTTTTTTTCCTGATATGTTCTGTCATTGTAATAGTATTTTGTTTTAGGAAAAAGATTAGTAAACATAAGGAAAAATGTGGAAGAAGCTTTTCTAGAGGCAGCATGGAGGCAACCATCCATTCTTTTGATGGATGACCTTGATCACATTGTCGGAGTACCTTCTACACCAGAGCATGAGAACAGCCCTGAAACTGTTCAAAGCAATAGACTTGCTTATGGTAATACTTGCTGTCTGTGTCTGAGTACAAATATAATGTTACTTAGAATTCCTTGCACCTGAATTGTCCTGTCCTACCTAAACAATTCTGTCTGTATTGTTGTTGCCTCTGGACCGTGTGATATTCAGCCAGAGATTCACAAATTATAGTATGTAGGCCATTTCTGGAACAGTAGCTGAATCAAAATCATGCAGTCTGGAGCTTGGAGTAGTCTGCCAATAGTAGTTCACCACTGCTGGTGATGGTGATGCCTGTTGTCTGTACCACTGCCAGTGGTAAAGGCTTCTGTGTTCTTTTTTTTTATAACTCATACACTCAAATATGTTGCAATTGACTACAAACTGTAGATGAATCTTTAACTGACAATTGATAACTTGATTTTGTGTTTTCCATAATTATTTATAATTACAGGGATACACAAATTTGATACTTTCTGGTGTTTAGAACCAACTTTTTTTAGATCAGTACCAACTTCTTTATCATTATACTTGATATACTTTGTAGAACTTCTGTGTTTTTTTACAGTGTAATTTGATATCCTGCATACAGTTCCTTTCTATTCCCAAAATCTAGGCATACATAAGTTGCAAAATAAATTTGAATGATCAGGATTAATAAAGCCATAGCAAAAATATCTCCCATTTCATAGCTCAGTTTGAGTGAGTTAGTGTACTTTTTGCTCAATGACTTCTGAAGTTCAGAAAATCGTACTATAATTTTTTTTTTAATGTACTCTTAAGTTACATGCAGAATTGTTTGGGTTTCTTACTACTTTATTTAAAGGTATAGTGCATATAACAGAGCTTTGGAGTTTTAAAGATTATTCCTTGAAGATCTGCCTTGCATCCTTAATCTCTCTTACTTTCATGCATTACTTTTTTTCTAGTGTGCTTATTTTCTGGGCTTAACATCTATTTTTATTCTTGTAACTTTCCCTTTTTTTGTTTGCATGAAGGGAATAATAGAACACACCAAAAAATGCATGTTTAATATCCTGTGGTAGACATCATCAGTGATGTTCCAAAATTTGCTTCTCAAGAGCAGTTCTGATGTCGTTTTATTAACAGAATGAACTGTCTTAGAGAAAATTACTGTACTTTTTTTTTAATTTAAAAAAAACAACTGTGAACATGAGAATTAAAATAGTATGTTATAAGCTGTTACTTTTTTTGTGCCCTAATGCTGCTCTCCAGTACAGTAAAAATGTCTGTTCTGAAATGCAGAATCCTTTGTTATTTTGTAATTCATGGAGCAATGCCCTCTGTCTTTAGTTTTGAAAGATCTAATCAAAGAAGTTATTTCCACGGGGAGTTTGATTGCATTAATTGCCACAAGTGAGTCTGAACGTTCCCTTCATCCTTCCCTGGTACCAGCACAAGGAACTCACATATTCCAGTGCTTCAAATGTATCCGATCTCCAGATCAGGTAAATTCAAGTGAAACAGTTAAAATCTTGTTTGCCTTTCCATCAGACTCAAATATGATGCTGGAGCAGCTGCAAAACTAGTTGGTTACACCTGAAGATGAGAAAAAAAATCCGGAAATCTTAGTCCTTTCATGATGCTTGATTACCTCAGAACTTATATCTGTCATTAGACAGTTTTAAAAAAGTAAAAATGCAGTGAAAACTGCCAGATGACCCCACCATTCAGTGGTTTCAGAGGCTATTTCAGTTCAACGTAAAAGAAGTCAAGTTGTCTAGTACAGGTGAGATAGCCATGTTACATACAAGGGGATGGATGCTAAAGGAGCAGCTTTGTAAAAACATGTAAGTCACCACAGATAAATGAAATTCAACTTGTGTGTTTTTTAACAGCTCAGAGAAATAAGTATGTCCCTAGAAAGTGTATTTTAAAAACTTTTAACTTTATGGGAAGGTTTTTGTTTTTCTCTATTAATTGTATCCCTCTACTTATGAATATAGTCCATTTTGAAAAGAAGAATGGATACAAGGAAGAATAAACAGTATTAACTTTCTTGCAGGAGAAAGCAGATACTTTGAACCCTTATGTACCCCAATGATTCATTTGTATTTAACATGAGTTGTTCCTGTCTGTGTGTCTTCTGTCACAAGCCAGCAATTAAAAGCCACTGCAGAGGGGATTCTGTGTTAGATGCAGTGTAGCTTTCTCCCACCTCCTGCAATTTTATTACTTTTATTAATTTTGCAATCTGCTTTTATTAATTTTGGTACTTACACACAAGTAAGGATGAGACATCAGTGGAAAAGTCAGGATCTCAAAATATACCAAATTATTTGAAGTGGTTTTATGTAATGCTATGTATTTCATCTCAAATGTGTTCTCTAGTCATATTGACAAAAAGAAGGATGTTCCTTTTCCTGTGAAATAGGAAAAATGGGTGTAAAACACTAGAATCTGGGAGTGGAGTGGAGTGTTGTTTCATTATTATTGGTGCTTTTAAGGTAGCAGTGGAGAGGTAAATACTTAAAATTATAAAACTGCTGAATTTATTGACATACACCTGAAGAACTAGCAGTTATTTATATTCATGCATGCTCAGGTTTTGTTATTTGAAAGTTTGGTCACGTGCAGATATTTATGGAAATTTTATTGACTGATATGTATTTACTCTTTGAGTTCCTGAACTCCATATAAATAGTAAACTCCATATACACTTGCTGCATAATCCTGTTTTTCAGAAGCAAAGATGTGAAATGCTTCATTGCGTAATAAAGAAGAAACTGAATTCTGATCCAAAGAACCTCTCTGATCTTGACCTCCAATGTATTGCGAAGGAAACGGAAGGTTTTGTTGCCAGAGATTTTATGATGCTGGTCGATCGTGCCATTCATACCTGTGTTTCTAACCGGAGCACACTGGATAATGATGGTATGTTGTAAACAAAGTGTCTTTTTTCTTGGTCTTACTTCTGTTATCTGTAACTGGTGGAGTAACACAGAAATAAATAAAGCCAGTTTTTGTTTTATGTTTAAAATTTATTCAATTCTAACATATTGTGAGGAATTTGTTGCTGGTAGTCTTTGTGTTCTTTTTTGTTGTTCAAGATTTTTTTTTTCTTTAATTTTGAAGCAGAATTGAACCTATCAACTATGGATTTTCAGAGAGCTCTAAAGGATTTTACTCCAATAGCTCTGAGAAATGCCAACCTCCATAAACCTCAAGACCTTTGCTGGGACAGGATTGGTGGCTTAAAAGATGTGAAGCAAATGCTCATGGATACCATCATGTTACCTGCAAAGGTACCAAGTTCTTTTAAATTAGTTAGTTGAATTTTGTATATAAGGTTAGTAGGGAAAGAATGACTTTTAAGGTGCAATACAGTATATGACAGAAAGATGACAGGCATTATCTTAAACTACCTTTGTAGCTTTCTGGTCTTCCACTGTTTTCGGCTACTGGAAAACTTTCTCCTTCCCCTTCACTCTTCCAAATACAAAAGACAGTGGCTTGAGCTTTACTACAAATCAAGTGTTGCTCTAGAATGTTGGAGGGTTGCTGTATTCTCTGTTGCAGGGTTTGTGATTAGGCTCTGTAAAGATAACATGTCCAGCTGTCTTCTGCAGTGTTTTTGCTAGTGGAGATTTTTTTTTTATGAATGCTAATCCATCAATACCATTTAATTTTACTTTGGCCTTTCTGCCTTGCCCAAAACTTGAGCATTGAGTTAAGCCATCCGTTTCAGTCTTCAGAGAAATGACTGAACAGTATATTTGATCATATCACTCACTATTAAAATAGGAATATAGAAGTACCGTATGGACCGTATAAAGCTTTAGTCCATCCCTATTCTGTCTCATTTCATCTTGGTAGAAAATCCCACTTGTTTGTGTTTTAAGTACCTACTAAACTGAGGAACCTACTTCAGCCCCAGGTAAACTAGTAATAGTCCAGTGAGCTGTTGGGATAATAATGTGGATAAAATAAATTAAGACACATTCTGTTTAGACAAAATCATCAGTAGTCAGTGATGTTACAGTACATTACAGAATAATTGTGTATTTGGGTATGTATCACATTGAAACTCTTTTCCAGTATCCAGAATTATTTGCAAACCTGCCCATACGACAGAGATCAGGAGTCTTGCTGTATGGAGCACCAGGAACGGGAAAAACACTATTAGCAGGAGTAGTTGCAAGAGAGAGTGGAATGAATTTCATCAGTATCAAGGTAGCTAGATTTTAAGATTAAATGATTAATTTTATTAACTGAATGAAATAGCTTGACATAATACCTGAAAGTATGTGCTTGTAAGGAGAAAATACCAAAGTAAGAAACTCATATTTAAAATTTTGTATGTCTCTGATTTCTGGAACTTCACAGTTTTATTACTGAGGGGGGGGTTTTTTATACTTATTTTTGTTAGCTAGAACTATAACATTTAATTAGATCTTAGTTCTAGTTTCTCATTTTTTAATAAAAATACTCTGGATTTTGATTCCACTGGTCAAGAAAATAAGGCAATTTATTTTAAACATTTTTTTTAAATACAGTGTAAACCTTTGTCTTGTGATACAGTAATACATGTTCTGTTTTAGTAGAAAAATGGAAATGGCTACTTCAGAATAGATTGGAATGCTTATCAAAGTCTTTTGGCTTATCCCTACCCCTTGACTCCTCTATTAAAGATGCCACTGTCTTGGTTACAGGAAAACTCATTGTAGTACACAAAATATGTGCTGATGTTGAATTAGACATTAAAACTGAGAAGCATGCAATGAGTGTTCTCATTTTTTTAGGGACCAGAGCTGCTCAGCAAATACATTGGAGCAAGTGAAGAAGCAGTTCGAGACATCTTTAGCAGGTTTGTTTTGTAAAGATTCATGATGTTATGAATTAATTTTATTGGTTGAAGCACCAAGAAGTAATTTTGTTGTCTGAGGAGAGACATGGCATCAGATCACCGAAGCATCTGAAATAACCAGTTGTGCTGAAGTGGATGTGCCTGTCTTGGCAGGTTCAGCTTGACCATCAGTATTCAAGAACCACGTGTTTGGCTCTCATCAGGAGTGCACTTTTGAGGCTGCACTCTGAGTTCTCTCCATTTACAGCATGTTGGTTAATATCGTAGAAATGTCTTGGGAAACACACGCTGAATTCCTTTCAGATGATTCCAGAAGACAGTCGAGTATGCTCCATCTAGTAGTGCACTCTGAATACATAGGATCATGTTAGACTTGGTATTGAGGTCCTCAGTGCCAGTAATTTGGGATTTTTCGTTAATCTGCCCTTACTGACTCTCAATGCTCGCTAATGTAAACATACCCTACTTAGTCTTCGCTTCTCGTGTAATATATTGTGTGGGCAGTCTTTTTGTTAGATGTGCATAAGCCAAGAGCTCATTTGCAGTGATTGGATTTTAGAGCTTTTGGGTATATTAAAATGACAGTTGAGCACTTCTGAAATGATAAAGCAGGTGTGAGGTATGACAAACAAAAGGGGCAGTGATTCCATTGCACTCCAGTTCTTCAGAACCTCTTAAATTCTACAGAAATAGATTGTCCATTCTCTCTTTAAAGATAACTGTTCGCTGAAGCAAAAAACAATTACCTTTATAAGCAATTTTACCTGTGACTGAAACTTAAACAAACTCTAAGTATTACCTTTTTTTTTTCCTTTTTAGAGCTCAGGCAGCTAAGCCGTGTATCGTTTTCTTCGATGAGTTTGATTCTATTGCTCCTCGCCGAGGTCATGACAACACAGGAGTTACTGACAGAGTGGTTAACCAGCTGTTGACTCAGTTAGATGGTGTGGAGGGCTTACAAGGTAACAGCTCATCTGTGTGCTCCTTTTTATGCAAAAGTTCAGCAGATATTAATGGCATTTTTCTGCCCTTTCCTAAGGGGTTTATGTGCTAGCTGCTACTAGTCGTCCAGACTTGATTGACCCTGCTTTGCTAAGGCCAGGTCGACTGGACAAGTGCCTATACTGCCCACCTCCTGATCAGGTGAGGAAATACATAATTTCATCTGAGAGGCAAGTTAAAAATCAAGCTAACGGGCTTTGTTGTCTTTTGTTTGCATTCAGTGACATTTCAGACCTGGAGAAAGTGGATTTGATTGCCCAGGTCCAATTTCACAACAGTATAAATTCACTGATTTTAGTGTCAATGTTTTCACATGAAACTGGGGACAGAAAACACTGTTTAGCAGTCTTCAGGATCAAGTTGTATCCTGTGGATATAGGCAAATTTTAAAAAAAAAATTAAAACAGGAAACTAAACTGCAGAAAGAAATTGGATGCAGCATAGTGTTTGTAATGTTCTATATCTTCTTTGCATTATGAATCCAGTGGGTATGTGATTTGCTTGAACCATATCTATTCCTTTGAGCCTGTATGATGTGTGCCTTTGATTCGCATGTTATGAGAAAGCAAAAATTAGTGCTGATCATTTTCAGCTTAGTTCACACATTTAACAAATACAACATTTTTCCATTCTGACACACACATGAAGAAGTTAATCCTGTGCCTTAAGAGCTTAGATACAGTCTCCTTCCCTCCCCTTCCCTTCCCTGTTTATTGTAAGCATCTGGTTTAGAGTAAGATCATTCAGATAATCAGAAGTTTTTCACCTCTGTCATACTTCCCTTTACAAAAGAACATATGAGTAGCAGACTTCACCTTCATGTTTTTATGTATAAAAATCCCAGATATTAACTGAATATTTGGAGAAGTATGTTTCCCTGTATACTGCCTTTGGTTAGGACAAATCTTCTCTAAAATAGAACCTTTCTCCCTCAGAGAGGAAGTTGCTTGTGACAGGGCCAAAGCACCATCAAGTTTCGGGGCAAGGGAAATAACAAGTACCTTTACTGACATTTTTTTCCCTTTTTTACAGAATTCACGTTATGAAATCTTAAAAGCTCTCAGTCATTCCCTGTCCTTGGCAAACGATGTGGACTTTCAGGATTTGGCAGCAAAAACCGAACAGTTCACAGGGGCTGACCTAAAAGCTTTACTATACAATGCCCAGTTAGAGGCGATCCATACTAACTTAAGTTTAGGTTTAACACAGGTAAATAAAACCGATATAAAAGAAGTCTCTCCTCTTGTGATAATACATTTGAAAGAGTTCTTATCCACGTTTTTTAAGCGAAATTATGTTGAATAAGATTTAGTTTTTCTATATTTTTATATAGAGGACTAAAATTTTAATATGTTTTCAGAAAAATAAAGAATAATGTAACAAATTTGTTTAAATACTTCTTAAACACCCTCGTTTCATGGTAGATGTTTAATTTTAAACAGATTTAGACTTACATAAATCTGTTTATCGCAGTTGTGAGGAACGACTGACAGATCAATAGGAGAAGTTCCACTCAGTTTCTTAGGAGTAGCTAGCAAATTTAGTTTTGAGGTGGCCATTTTGGATGATGGAGGAAGCAAGAAATTGTTGGGTTTTGTGGAGTTATTCCAAAAGATTGAGTTTGATGGAAGTCAGGAGAAAAGTGGCAAGAGGATGGTGATACTTGAAATGGCCTGCTGTGGTTCATCTTCTAATACTCTAATGCTTCTAATACTTCCAACCCATAGGATCCCACGCTTCTTCGCATTTTTAATACCTGTGTTCTGGTTCTAGCTGGAGGGAAGAAAATACAAGAATTTCAATAGTACATATATATATAAATTATCCATATACTTGGTGGAGTGTGCTTAGAAATTTTTTACTGATAAAGGTGTACAGTCAAAAAGGTTTGCAGACACCAGTCTAAAGCAACAACTGTGATTTCCACATCAGCACTTAAAATGTGTTGGCTGTGAGTATAAATGAGAACAGCAATTAAGCACTGTAAAATTAGTCTCACTTTAATTTCCTAGAGCACTTTAAACAAGATGTTAAATTGCCTGGAGGTTGAGACAGAAGTGATGCAGTTTTACAACAGAAGATGCACAGGAAGTTTCCCAGCACTTGCTGTTATTGAATGAGACAGTTGTAAGATTATCTCCTCAAATTATTTTTCTAGTATGAAGAGAGAAAGTTCTGCTTAAAAGCATTGGATTTTCTTAGCAAAATATTTGGAAATACACTCCTAGAGCGAGACAGATTACTAGAGCAAAATGTAAATCGATGCATTCGTTTGCCCTTGAAAATTTTTTTTTCATGTGTTTCAGATTACACTTAGTTAGGAACTAACTCTTCTAATATATTTTTCCTTTTCACAGGATTTTGGATCTAGTTCTGATAGTGACTTCAGTCTTTCTTCCATGGTTTTTCTAAACCACAGCAGTGGCTCAGATGATTCAGCAATAGATGGAGAAACAGGGCTGGAGCAATCTCTTATTTCTTTAGACATGTCTGACTTGCTTCCTGAAGATCCAAGGTCCAACATGTATCGTATTTATTTTGGAAGCTCTTATGAATCAGAGCTGGGAAATGGAACTCCTTCAGAACTGGTAAATTACTCAGTATTTTTTATTTTCTAAGTATTATTAGTTGTGAAGGAGAAAAATTGAACTAGGTATGGTATGGTCTTTTAAATACAGTTATATCTACTTTGACCTTTAGTCTTTAGGCTATCCCTTGTAGTCCACAGTGGGCAAGGGGATAGCATGATGTGATCTGGAAAAATGCAATATGGACTTTCCTGCAACTTTGCAGGACTTTAAAATCAAAATTCCAAAATACTGCTTAATACCCTATAATGAAGCAAATTGCATCCCTACTAGATTTTACTCTCTGGTCAAATGGCTTGTTCTCTTCCAAAGTTTAGTATTAAAACGGTTTTCAACTTTTTGGTGGTTGATTTGTTTGTTGTTTTTCTTTGATTTAGTTTTATTGCTAAAGAATGACCATCCAGGTTTCACGAATTAAGTTGTCATCTTAAGGATCAACAAACCTTTTTCAGTTTCCAATAAAGCATATGTTAATAGAATAATCTGACCATGGAATTTTGTAAAGAACACAACTAAACCTTAGATTCTATCATTGTTCTTACAAAGCAGAATTCCTGATGTGGTAGTTTCATGTTGCACAGAAAGCCGTGGGTTCCCTGGCCAGCTTGCAGGCAGGAATGTGCAGGTTGTCTGCTCAGCACCTGCACAACGATCAGCTGCCAGCTCATCTCGCCTGCCTGCCAGGTCAGCAAAGCAGGATATGCTGCCTGCAAGCAAATTGTGGTGAACAGATGATTTCAGAGTTCACGTGTGATCCCCACAGTACAGTCATTTTCAAAATCTGTTGTAGGACTCATATTACAAGTAGTTATCAAAGTTCTTAGATTCTTGTTTTCAAAACTGTCTTGCAGTGATTTTAAAAGCCAAAAATAGCTTACCTTGACACTAGAGAACTCTAGCTACTGACTGCTAGTGTGCTTTCAGCGTATCTTATCTCACATTATAGATGACAGGGTTTGATTAATGTATCTTTAGAGACTTCAGTTTTCCTCTGACTGTGAAAATTCTTCAGCAAGGCTACAAGGACTTTGATCTCCTAAAGCTGTTGAATTTGAAACATGCATGTTTTACATGCACAAAGAATTTGGAGGTGATGAATATTTAAATTCCAAAGTAGTTCCAAAACTAACTATATAAACTTACCCAGATTTCAGAACCGCAGGTTTTTCTAAGTAAATGAAACATTAAACTCAGCAGACCTTTAGTCTTTTTTGAGATGGGCTATTGTGAAAATATTTACGTTTTTTCCAAACATGAAGCATTTAATTTTCTTTGCTCAAATATCTGGACAAATTAACCTAAATATTCCTGTTAAAAAGTTATGTATGTGATCTATTTTGAAGAGAAAGTACTCTTTTTGCCATGAAGGCAAGCTTATATAGGCTAATTCTTAATGATGGAGTAGCTCTTTTGGATCCATAACAAGTAAATGTATTTCTCCTTGCGGTCAATTTAGAGCTCTTTGTGTTTGTCCGGACCAAACTCCATCACTTACGACTTTACCAGCCTCACTCAGAGAGATGTAGCATCCTCACAGCCTGCCATACTTAGAGCAGCTTCTCAAGAAGGCTCCCTGGAGAACAGCCAGGAGCAACAAATAGAGCACCTGAGGACAGAAGTCAGTGCTAACAAAGCCAATAACAAAAACAAGAATGGAGTATGTCTTTTTTTATTTTTTTATGTTATTATTTAGTCTTAACACTTCTCTATTGTTTTCCCACATTTCTTGGTATTTCAATAAATAATTTCTGCCGTAGTACTAAATATAATGTAACAGAAATTGCAAAGTGATGCTTACTTTAAGGAAAATAAGGCAGATGTTAACATCTATATAACTAAACAGTTATTTCTGTCTTATTAATATGGAAAGGGGGAGGTTGTGGCTGTGTTTATAATACGTTTGTCAGTACGTGTAATGAGGAGGTTCCAGAGTTAGTGGTACTAATGGCACTGTGTTCCTGTGGTAATTTTTCTTTGTCTCTTCATGGCTCTGTTTTCAAGGAGGACAGCACCCTTAATCAGTCAGGGCTTGCCAAGACCACTTTAATTATTGCCCAGTCCCATCTGATGACTGCACTTCAGGGTATGAGACCATCCATTAGTCAAGATGACTGGAGGAATTTTGCTGAACTGTAAGTATTACTTTTTTTTGTAATTGTGAATTCAGTGGAGATTTGGTCTTTGTACATTCCTTTTACATTAGAAACACAATAGTTTTAAATAAATGTGGGGAATGGCAGCAGAGTTGAATAACTTCTTGCAGCAATTTTTTCAGAGATATGAAATCAGATACTGGGAAAGGGAAAATATTTTATCAGTAAATTGTCTTTTATTGTTTTTTATTAATGTAGAACCTAGACATCACAGACCAGAAATCCCTTATATTATGTTAAGAGCTGTACCAGTACAAAGAAGCACCAGTGCTCTAAAACTTAGAGCGAGGTCCTTCCTGCTCCCACTTAGTAGTAACCCCTCATGTTTTCAGGTTGCTGGGGTTTTACTCTCTGTGATGGTCTTTGTAGCTGCCATGTTTAGGAAAAAGCAATAATCTGTAGAAGTATAAACATACTGAAAAGGAGAGTGTGTCTCCTTAGGCTTGGAAGGGACCGAAGTGAAGAATCTGGGAAAAAAAAGAAGCAGGGCAGAGAACTCTTTGAGTTAGGGTTTGTGGGTGAAAACTCCTCTAGCTGCCCAGGTCTGAGAAGACATGCACTCTTCATTTTCCATAAAAATAAACATCTTTAGTGGTGTGCTACATTAATGTGCCTCTGAAGAGGCATGTGCACTTCGTGAGAATTTTCTAATATCTCTTTCCAGGTATGATAATTTCCAGAATCCCAAGAAGAGGAAAGGACAAGCTGGCTCAATATTCAGACCAGGACAAAAAATGACTCTAGCTTAGTAACTTGTATTTGTTTGTAATTGCTAAACTGTAACTGGAAATTATGAATGTGATTATTTAATCAGATTATTTATATTCATATGGATTTATTAATGCAGCAGTTGAAGATAAGTTTCTTTTAAACTTACATGCTGTAAGATTATATCACATTTTATTTTGAACAAAATTGTTTTCCTTCAGATTGATATTAAATTTTTTGAGAGAACATTGTGTTCTGTCGTGTTGATTATCACATAAACTTTTAAATCTTGGGGTTTATGAATGCAGTTGCCAAAACCTAACGATTTCCTGTCCCTATTTATTCCCTCACAAAAAGTTGTTTCTGTTCAAATGAATGGTAATATCTAATGATGGAAATGTTTTAAAATGTTCTATAAAGCATTCTCTAATGGTCTTTGGAGGGCTTGGAGGAGGGTGGTCCTTCATACATTTATGCGGCTAGACTAATATCTTCAGAGTAGCTACAGCAAAAAAACCGAAAACCAAACCAAAAAAAAACACACCAAGATAACTGCATCTTGTTTTCTGCCACTGTTTATTAATCAGAAGAATATCAAGTTACAATTCACAACAAGAAATACCTTCTTTTTCCTGCCTTTTCTGTTTGGAGACTGTTAAAACCATTTCTAGTGCTTGAAAGCTTTATGTTACATCCTGAAATTATTCACAACTGTCGTCTTGCATGGAGAACTTGCTAAGGAGTTGTCTTCCTCAGCTGATGGCATAGCTAAGCAGGTCTTAACAGAGGAAGGGAAAATAAGGAGGGGGCAGGAAAGAAAACTAGATATGTTTCCCATGAGTCTATACAACCCTTTCACAGCATTTTGCCAATACTGGGCAGTTTAGCTTGGCTGATTTTTCACTTAGCCTCCTTCCCTACTATTTATCTTCCCGAGGTAGGTATTTTTCCAATTAGAAAACAACTTTTGGTGGTTTTTTACAGCTGTTAAGTGTCTTCACACCACTAATGCTTTGGGCCATGGGTATTGTTATTCTTTCTGTGATCAGTTCAGAAGTAGCAGCCTTCCTTAAACTGCTCCTTAATGTTTGATTATATGGTGCCACTTATGTTCCAATGCCGTACTCAGTTCCTGGAAATGTGCTATGCTGTGTCAGTAATTAGAACACGTCGTATTCACCATGTGATTATATTGTTCACTGCTGTCTTGTTGCAGTTTCTATTCCCAGGGCCAAAGAATGTATAGTTCGCCTGTTTATTGTTGCAGCCTGGTACAGGTGAAGCTTGTATGGATACACTACAAGCCTTGGCTTGAAGTAGTTAATGGCTCTGATTTTCTGACTTTTGCTAAGCTATTGCTATTTATTCATGCTCAACTCTTGCTTCAGTACATTTTGAAACTGAAAATCCTTACTGTGTAACCATAAAGCTCCCCTGTTTTCAATACCACTGTGCCACTTGTATCATACTTATTTTTTAAAAGTAGATATATGTTTATTTAGCATTAGAGCCATGCCCTAGATGCCTCTAACCTTGCATTCATCTTTCTTATAGAAAAGTGTAATTTCTTTCCTTGTTCACCATGTTTTAAATGGCTCTAGATGTGAATATGAAGAGGAGTTGAACAGAGAAGCAATTTGATTCAAAGGAGCAGGTCACCCCCTGTCAGATGCACTGGGGTAATTCATACTTAACACTGTGGAAAATGTAAGGTACTTTGAAGTAATTTGTCTCTGACAGAAGCAGGCCAAACTCCATGGATATTGCTAATGAAATGCAAAAAGTGTCAAGCTGTAACTAGTTACTCTACTTTGGTTATGTGTCGAAACGCAACCATTTCATTGGTTGGGATTTTGTTCGCTTTTTCAGGTCCAGTAAGGAGCTTGCAGTGAGTCTCTTCTGAGTAACAAGTGACACAACCAGAGGAAATGGCCTCAAGTTGTGCCAGGGGACATTTACACTAGAGATTAGAAAAACTTTTCTTCTCTTAAAGGGTGGTCAGGCTCTGGAATAGGCTGCCCAGGGAGGTGGTGGAATCACTGTTCCTGGGAGTGTTCAGAAGGTGTGTGGATGTGTCACTTGGGGATTTGGTTTAGTGGTGAACACACACCCAGTGGTGCTGGGTGAACAGTTTGACTCGATGATCTAAGAGGTGTTTTCCAGCCTTGATTTTGTGGTTCTGGCCTTCAGGATGTAGTTTTATTTGTGCATCAGTTTGTTGTCATCTCTTCCTGTGATTATTCAGCCAGTGACATTTTCAGCTTATTAAAAATATTTTTTTTCTTCCTTGAGCTTCAAATTTCAAATAGTTAATTTAGTTAGCTTTCATGTCTCACCTAAAGAAATGTTATATCAGCTTCTGTTCACTTACTTGCATTTGAAACTTCAGCCCAGTTAGTTTGATTAGTTCCTGTAGTTTCTCAGATAGCAACAGGAGCTTTTCACTTATTCTTTCACCTACTAGCTTAACAATTTTTCAGTCAAAGGGTCTTTTTTCCACCTAGCACCTCTAGAAGAAAGTGAACTTCTAGCTCTTTCCTTGCCAAAATTGTTTAAAGTACACTGTGTTTTATTACATCTTTTCTGTTTGGTAAAGAAATCTTCAGCTATTACAAGAGCATCCAGGTTAGTCTAAATTACTGTTAGCATCTGGTCTTTAATTTACATATAGATAATGGGTGACCAATTTAATCAAAAATGGAAATCATTACTAGAAATACTACTTTCTGATACCGATATAATAATGCACTGATACTTAAGTATGAAAGGACCAGTCTCACGCTAATCATGATTGTAACAAAGACAATTCCCTATATTATTGTACTATCATCACATTGGGAATCCTTTAATTAGCACACTGTACTTCAATGCACTGTGAAGCCTACTTTCCAAGAAGTTAAGATAGCAACCATAAACCCACAAACAATACAGGAACTTGGAAGAGACCAAAAGCAGAACACAGTTTCATGCATGAGTTAGTGGGTATTTGCAGCTTAACCCTGTGGAATGAAGTTGGAACACTGGACTGTGGCACCTGTTGATATCAGCTGATAAGGTAAGGAGTCACTTCTCTCTCACAGGCATCATTTGGGAATAATGCATTTACAGCTGCCAGTTGAGAACCTGGGCTTTAAGGTTCAATTGCTTTAGTTTTCCTGTTTCTAGAATGGCCCAAATGGTTTACAATCTGTCACAGGCACACTGAAATGAAATTCTCTTGCCTAAGGTTTAATGTTCTGTTCCAGTGATGCAGCAAAGAGATCTGGGATAAAATACTTCCAGATGCTCATATAATGATTGGTAAAGAAATGCTAAATCAGTTTGCTGGTGTTCATGTAACAAGTGTGAGACCAACTGAGAAGAAGTGAGAAAAATCAATTCTCTGTATCCTCTGGCTTTTGTAGGACTCCTAAGTGTGTGGCCTTCCCGTCACGTCCTACAGCAGCAGTGTCATGTCAGCTGCTATTAGATAATCAGGGCAGATTCTGCATTTCTCAGCAGTTATGTCACACACCAGCCTCCAAAAGTCTTTAATAGCTTCAGTGAGTCAAAATGGTTTTGTGAAAACTGGTATTTCAGGGGAAAAGTCAGTCTGCAACATCTAGGTGCAAAAGGATGACTTCTTTTTTCATTATTTACACAAGACCAGCTCTTGAGATTCTGCAGTAATGATTATTACTTGATTTAGGCACAGCTGTAGCACAGTTCGTATCCTGTGGAACCCCAGTGGACAAATGGACACTGACACTACATTCTGGTACATCAGAAATTATTAAGGTCATATAGCTGTTGGGTAATTTCCAGAGATCCGCAGCTTCATAGAATAAAAAGCAAAGAAAAAACCTCCCAAAACGCTCTGGTTTTGTGCCATTTTTTGGTTTGGAAAGTAATTCAGATGAATTAGTTACAGACTCAATGCTAATCTCCATTTCCTTAATTATTGCCAAATTTCAGGAAAGTGATAAAATTATTTCTTAAATATTTCTTTAATACAATGCTTGTGTATTGCTGAAGTGCTGCTGGAATAAGTTTTTAACCAGAGTATCATGACTTGGTGTAGATACTAAAAAGCTATAACAGGAGCTTTTTGGTGTATTACTGTTTTAGTGTTTGCTGAGAATTAACTCTTACCTCATTTTCTAATGCTTATCTTTCAATGAGTTCAAAATCTGCTCACTTTCTAAATGTCTAAGACATTTTTTTAATTTTGAAAGCCTAAAATGTCCTTCATTAAGGACAGGTTTAAAACATGGATGTAGGAAAAAACCCACTTTAATTCAGCGTATAGATACTTCCCTCTTCTATGGATCTTCTATGGATCCTGGGGAGAAAAAGGTCTTGGCTTCCCTCACATCAGCACCTGCCCCTGCATTGACCCCAGATCTCTCTTCCCATGTTTAGGTGAGTGGATCCCATTGTCCTTCCCCACCAGCTGTCCTGGTGCCACAGATCCCACTAGTGAAGCCATGTCTTGGTGAAGATGGTGGGTCTAAAGCAGAACCCTCGCAGTGGGGAGGAAGTGGTCTGCTGGGGTGCCTTGAGGTGCATGGTTGTTCTTCCCCACAGTCAGTAAGGGATGCAGGGCCTGGCACCAAGGGAGGACAAGGGAAAGTCATCCTGTCCTACAGGCGGTGGTTGGGAGCCACCTCAGTGCCACAGGCATCCTCCCTGGGGTGTTCCTCCTTCCCTGAGTAGCCAACATGGGCCAAGGGCAGAGGAGGGAATGCTTACGAAAAGTGTTCATTTTTTTTTTTTAATGTTTTTAGGTGTTCCCGTATTCCAGCTCCATACTATGGTGATATGAATTCCAAACCATGGCTATATGGTGGAGTACTGCTTGCTCACATGCCTTTGGTGAGTTGAGGCTTGAACTGTTCACATACATTAACAGATGTTTCATAGGGAACAATCAAAAAAACCTGGAAGTGCAAACCGAGGCCAAGTGAAGAGATAGGACCCGTGAAGTGGTTCTTGAGACCACCCATCTCTTTTTCAGCCTGCAGCATGGCTGGTGCCGTCAGGTGTGTGGGATTGGGTTTGCTCTGTGCACACTGTTCTGCACTGATATGCCAGATTATAATTTGTCAGCTCTAAATCGTTCACTCCTAATATGAGTAAATTTGGTTTGCAAATGTTTCCCCTTAAACAGTGCAGGATTATTTCTGCCATGTAAGTTGTGTAACATTGGTTCCCTCTTTTGAAAGCTCAGTCTTTTTATTCTTGCTAATTTTTTTCTTCTGTAGGTGACTGATGGAGAAAATCACCCTTTCCAGATAACAGCTGAAAAATTAGAAGCTGCATTACAACGACCTAAAAAGTGGGTATCAGTAACATTGATCTCAGATTTTCATGCTTTCCTCATTTTATAAGCAGCATATGTTCTCTTCATTGAAGCACTTGCTTGGTTTCATCTGCACACTTTCAATCTTGTGACTCAGGTGGGTCCAACTCTGGCAACAAGGGCTGATTTTATAATTTGGGCACTGTAACAAAATGCAGAGAAAACTCCCTGACTGTATATTATGAAGAATAGATCTTGTTTTTCAAGGCCTAGTTTCTTTCTCTGGAGATTGTAATGACATTCACAATGTTGTAAACAAGCTATTGTTCTGACCCTCAGAAGAGAGGATATGCTACTGTAACAACCCACTCAGATAATTAAAGAAACATGTCTGATGTGATTTTAAAGGAGGTTCTTAGTTTCAGCTAGCAAGGACTTGCCAACAACAAAAAATTACAAATGTAATTTTTCCAGAATTCATGAAACTTCATTAGTTCAAAATACTTAGCACGATCAGTGATTACATTCTGATTGGAACTGTATAAATGAGGACAGTATTGCTTGTCACTACATTTTTTTCCACATTCCTCTCTCTAGTTTAAATCGCTTTTCTTCCCTGTGGAAATGTTTGGGTTTGTGAATGTCTATGAAACAGTCCTCACCAGTATTTCAAGCTAAAATATCTCCTGATTTTATTGTATTGATATTCATTATCCACTCACTTGATAGAAAATTATAAATGCTCTCACACTTAGCTGTTTGTGCTTTTCTTTGAAAAGACCCAACAGTGGCAGCACAGACAAAACAGTAAAACAGCGCAGTAAAATGTTTTACCAAAGATGTAGTGATGATGGTAGTGATGTTTCAAAACATGAACTGAGAATTCTTGTGTCCTCTTCCAGGATACTAAAAAGTCTTAACACTAGACAAAGCATATTCTTACAAGGAAGGTCACTTATAAAATTCAGTTTCAAGGAAGATGGCATATAAAAAAGTAGGTATTTTGGATATGCACAAATGTGTGCGTAACATTTTTGGATTTTAGATATTTGAAACCGTGCTACTTATTTATTTGCTTGATCAGTGTGTTGCCTGTGTTTAGACACCATCTGTCTGTGTCTTTGCCAGGCCACGGGAGCCTGAGCATGTGGACCCTTCCCACTTTATCCTAGCAGAGGGAGGCAGCCCACATCCCTGCTGCCTCACTGTAGCTGTCAGGATAGATCACAGACCCGATTAACTCCTAAAGAGATCTGCATGTGTTTGTCATCCTTCTGGAGCTGAAAAGGTTCTCATGAATAATCCTATAGACAGCTTCTTTGGGTACATGTACTATCATAAATAGCTGGAGGAACTAGGCTAGAAAAGCAGAGAAACTGCCATCCCAGAGCAGCTGATCCTAGGAACAGTCAATAAAAGCCTCAGTCAGCCTCTGCTGCTTAGGACACATCAGAAGTCACATACACTAAGTATGATCTCAAGTAATTTCTTCCTGTAGCTGGAATCAAAGGCAATAAACTGAAAGTTCACTGCTTGTGAAGGTCTTGCTCACAGTACCCATTAACATTCAAAGACATTGCACGTGGCAGCAGAAGTAAACATCAGGGCTTCCTCATCACTGAACTTTATTTTCCAGAGTCCCTTGGGAGTTGTCTTTGCAAATAAGGTTGCTTGGTGGAGTCTTGGGTGGAGTGAGAATTTGCAGTCGGTGAGGTTTTCTGAACATTAAAAATGCGGAAACAAAATATAATTATTTAATTTCAAGTTTATCCCAGGCATAAAGTAATAAGGCAGCTCACCCTGTTGAAACATTTAGTCTTGAAAGCTTGTGCTGTTGTTGTGCATATTGCCATATATTATGAACTGTGTATTTTAATCAGAATACTGACAGTACCGAATTGGGTGATACCCAAATTTTGCTAAACTTTTGTATCTGGTGAAATGTTTTTGTATATTTGTGAGCTCTCTAAACATATGCCCTCAAACATTTTATACATCTTTTTTTATATGCATACTGAGTGCTTTCTGAGAAAGCATTTAGATTTTTGGCTTACTGGCTCCCTTTTAGATTATTTCTGTGTGCCTGTATCCACTGGATAGCATTTTCATACCTTAACTATAAAACACCCTTGGAGCTCTGTAATGTGTACTCAATTGATAGCATTGTATGGGGATGTTTTTGCTTTGTTGAGATCTGCTGGGATGTGTTTTTAAGTTATTTGCAGAATTCCCTGTGTACTCCATTATTTGGTGAAAGAAAAGTAGAACTGCAAAATTAACACACTGCTGGTGTAGAGGCACAGTAGGATTGTCTCACTGTGGATCCCTATACTGTTGGTAAATACTCTTGTCCAGTATTTATATACACCTGTAATATCACCACCCCCCACCCTGAGTCATCTCTATGCCATGTTGAATAGTCCCAGCTCTCACTTTCTCCTTGTATTTCAGATGCTTCAGTCCCGTAATCATTTTTGAGACCCCTCACTGGACTTGTTCCAGTATGTCCATGTCTTTCTTCTACTGGAGAGCCCAGAACTTGTGACCCAGCACTGCAGATGTGTCATACTAATGCTGTGTAGAGCCTGATCTCACCTGATCTTGACAGGGAGGGAACAGTGAAACAGCAAAAAAAACCCCTAACGAGTACGCTTTTTAGGCCTGTAAAACCAAAGGGTGGTAACAAAACAGTACAGAAAACCTTCACAAAGCTTCCTGGTTCTTGCATGTGTGTGGTGTTGAAGGTTAGGTGCTGTTTATGTCCACTGCATCAAAAGGGATACAGTAGAACCAGGAAAGTCATTTCAAGCTGCTGGGGAGTCCTAAACACACACCTCTGAAATGTGTTTCAGGCAGTAATATGGTGATTCCCCGGGTCTTAATACCCTTCCTGAAGCAGAAGCTGGGATTTGGCCAATGCAGGAGGAGGCTTCTACACAGAGTTTAGGTTTGTCTCAATATATCTGTTCCTATATGAACTCGAAACTTCTGTCTCTGTTCCCATTCAGTCAGACCAAGGAGCAGGGCAGTGCCAGAGGGTTGATGCAGACAGATCAACAGAGGGTCCTTTGCTCTGCATGAGAATGGCAATAAACAGCATATCACACATGCTACTCCTTTATGGCAGTAATGTGTGTGTGTAAAACCACTTTGTTAACAGATCTGTTAAACAGATTTCCCCTAGATCTTGCACTGAGTTTTACAGTAATTTTCTATGAGATACTGTTACTTTTTTCTACCTTGAAGTACTGTGGCGAGTTTGTAAAAAATACGGTTGGTCACTAAAAGCTGAGGTGAACGTTTCAGTTTCTTTTCTGATGGTGTCAACGTATTCAGGATAAGCTGTTGGTCAAGGCAAACAGGTTAAGCTTGATTAGAATCAATATTGCCATGTGTGTTCCTGTCAGTATTCCACAGTATGTTTTTCTATGTATATGGATGTGCTAAGTTTCAACATGTAAGTGGAAATGGTATCACCAAGGTAGCAATTAAGCCATAGTCAGGCTCTGCAGACTTTTTAGGCGTGAGGTAGTTGCTTTTGGTTTTGTTTTGGCCAACAGTAAATGCTGAATCTACTTCCCTTTTCTCCACAGTCTGCAATCAACTTCTCATGAAGAAGGGACAGGTATTTTATCTTACCTGGCAGTGGTCTGTTACAAAGCAGTGTAGGAACAGAGCTCTCAGGAAGAGTGAAACAGAAGTTTTCAGGATCAGCACTATGGAGAACTGTTGAGTCTTCTGACATAAAAGGCTTTACTTTCTCACACTGTACAGCCATCCCATTCTTGGTTCTACAAAAAGATGAACACAGGTAAGATTTTCAATAAGCTTTACTACCTTTTATTTGCTTATCACCTTGGATGTTCTTTTGAATATGTACTTAATTTTTGAACACTTATGCCATGACTGCTTTGTGCAGTCAGAGTTTACAGCTGGCTTATGCACCCAGCAATGAACCAACAGGTGCACAAATACCACGGAGATCTCATGGGTACAGGCTTTGTTTCTTGAGCAATATTGACAAAGCTTTCTCTTGGCCATTCATTGTGCTGCCTACTGTCAATTCTCACTTCGAAGATAATGGCAACTAGTTGTTTCGTAACATTTTGGAAGGTGAGAAATACGTGATAAAAACAACCCAGCGCAAAACAACCATCAGTAAAACAGAGGATGGGTCAGCAAGATCCGGGGCAATCAGACATCCCACCAGAAGATAGAACAAGGAAGATGTCCTGGAATTCTATCTCTGTATGCAGGATGAACGAGACACCATTTTCACTCTGGCATGTCCTGAACTCCTTGAGGAGAGGTAAGTGGAAGGTTATCTTTGTTTTAATTCTTAATGGCCTACTGAAATCTATGCTTGAAAGAGAAGGGGTTCCCAAATTTTGCTTACATAATTCAAATTCACTGCCACCAGCAACCTTACAGTGTGATTTTATCCAAATATGATCTAATCATAAAGAAAGGGAGCATCAGTTATGTGGGATAGTACATGCATTAAAAAGCATTATCAGTTTTACCTTCAGATGACAAAAATAAACCTTCCTAGTGAAGTTGCCTAGAGAAAGATTTGTGTTAAGAAAAAAATACAGTGTGTATGTGTTTTGAACCTGGATCAGCTGACAGGGCCAGTTTACAGCTGGCAAAGGCAGAGAGGGGATGGTTTTCAGGAAAGAAGTGGACACAAGGACCATGAACATAGCTTGTGTAGGACAACAGCGGGAACTGTTGTCCCCCACAGAAAGCAACTTTGCCCCTAAAGAAAATCATAACTGCTTCATTAAAAAAAAAAAAAAAAGAGGAACACCCCTGCTCTGTTCTTCCTAAAAGAAGGTGTTCAAAAGAATTTGCAGGAGCCCAAATTGCCATATGTACACAAACAGATCCCTGGGTTTACTGTTCTGAGTCAGCTAAAGGGGCAATGCCTGGCACAGGATAATCATGGTATTTCCAAGTAAAACCAACTCTTCTATCCACACCTAGGTTCCAATTCTACTTCTGTTTCATTAAACAGACATTGAAGTACTTCAGCATTTCAGAAAGATGCATGAACCACCTGGAGATGTTGTCCATGAAGAAGCTGTTATTGAGACCAAAGTTACCGAAATAGGAAAGAAGAATAATCTCACTGAAGCTGTAAACCAAATGCAAGAATAACAAATCACCAACTAGAAGGGCTGAGAAAAAGTAATTATTTTTCCTGAAGGTGAGTATGACTGTGTGGGTGAGACAATTGCCAAATACAAAATTCTGTTATCAGTGATCACAAGACTGTGGTGGGGAGTACAGAAAAATAACTATTAACTGCTGTAAAAGTATTTCTGCTTGGGAACATAATGCTCATCTAATGTTGGAGAGATATACTCTGAATTAAGAGATGGATCAATTCTGTGTGAAAATAAAATGGTAATTTATTTGTCTGATCTTTGTAATTCAGTATGTGTAAAGAGCAGTTGAAACTACAATACTGTATTTTTGTTCTCAGTTCTGTAAGACTATGTATGGTGTTTCTTTATCATAATATAAAATACATTAACCAACCACAATAAATTGTGCTCTTTGGTTCTTGTACAATATTCTGAAGGCTGCATTACCTCAGAGTAAGGCTATTGGATTGGATACCTATGGCTAAGTCCCAGTCAGCTCCTGGGTTTTGTGTGTATCCAAATTTTGCCAGGGCGACTGAGATGATTGTCAGTGGGGCAGCACGGCAGAAAAAGGGGAGCTCTTGCTTCATTTCAGGAGCCCAAGGAGCCACACATTTATCCATTGTATTTGCATCATGTTTTCCCAGAGGAGAGTATTCTGCTCCCAACAAAGCCATTGCCCAAATGCAAACTACTCTCCAGTATGTATTTTTTTGGTAAAGTTCAAGTGAAAGGGTGGGCCACTCCTCCCACAGATTTCCTGCAGGGAGATGGAACTGCAATGTTATGCCTTAGGGCACAGACCACATGTTCTATGCATTACTCAGTGTATTTTATGTGCTCTGTAGATTTCAGCTTTTAGCTGCATGTTGCATCTTTAGAATTAAAATGCCTTAATGAAAATGACTGTTAGCTAGTCACAAAGCTCTGAAGCTTAACACAAGGCCATAAATTCAGTAGTAGTGTATCCACTCACAGTCCAGTGCTGCAAGTATGAAACCTACCTCCATTTTGGCATGGGGCATGCCAAACAGAGAGAAATGGGTGAGCTCAGCTCCTTCAGTTGCCTGGCATCAATGCCTATCCCCCCTGGGATCCTCTGGTATCCCTTCTGCTGTTGAACCTTTTGCAGGTTTTCCTTTTGTCCTTCGTTTTCCTAATATGAGAAATTTTCAGAGAGACAGTGCTCTTGGAAATCCCACTCTTCACTTTTGTCCAGCCATAAGATGCTGTCTGGAGAGTCATTTTCTCGTGTTACTGGGTGATGTTCTGAACATAACGAAAACAGGACAATGCGACCATTCAAATACCTATAAATAAAGTTATAATGCTTTAGTAACAGTCACTGCTTGCAGATCCCCTCTTTAAAATATCTTACTATGATACTTCTTGCACAGTTAGATTATTTTTAACATTTCCAAGTATAATAAAAATTTTAAATAAAAACACTATTTACTAAGGGAAGTTGTTCCCTAGTGCTTTGGGAAAAAAAAAAAAAAAAAAAAAAAAGATTTTTTTTGTCTTTTTAGACTATAATATTTGAATCACCAAGCAGCACTAAATATAGCAAATGTGTATTCTGATTAAAAAATTGTCCCATTTATATTACAATTTACCAACAAGGCTAAATGGCAAGTAAGTAATTCTCATTTGGTATAACTTGTAGAAACTCAAAAAAGCAAAACTGAACGTAAGCATTATTTTCTTCCCTCTCCCTATGAGGGTTTGACAGTTCCCTATGAGGAAATGAGCTTCATTGGACTCAACCATCTTAAAAGGTCTTTTCCAACCTAATTAATTCAGGTAAGATAGCATTACAACCTAGACAAGATATCCCACAGAAAAGCAAAGGTCCAATGATTGTATCAAGGCAGCACAAAGACTTTACAATGATCCCAAGTGAAAACCTTGTGGACTGCAGAGAAAGGAAGGAAAACATTTGAGTGGAGGAAGTCATTCCGGTTACTGCAAATATCCTTTAAGATTTGTTATTTTTATTTTCTTACAGTTGTTGATAAATCAGAAAAAATATTTAGAGGAAAAAAAAGGAGAGAAGGGAGAGGAAGGTCAGGAGCAAGGTCTCCTTAGGATTAATTATTGCAACACATTGAACACAAGTGCACATCTCATCTTTATAAGCAACTGAAGATTAAGATTTAACTCTGTATTAACAATATACTACTAATTTCTGAGCATTTTGAACTATTGACAATAAATTAGCACTTACTCCCTTAAGGTTGACTGTTCTTCCTTATATTTGAAGAGGGCAGAAGAGAGGCTGCAGACTGAAACAAATACATCTGGTTCCTGCTCTCCTGGGTCCCACCGTATTAAAAGTACCTAAGATTTTCAAAATATGTTACATCTTAAATCAAAGCCTTTCATTTAAGTTAAAACATAAGCCCAGTGCAACCTTTACAGGCTTTCATACAAAGTATTAAAGTTGATTTGGGGCTTCTGGGTGCTGTGGTGACATATGTTCATAAAAAGAAAAAAAAAAAAAAAGCTGAAAAGATCTGAACATTTAAATTTAAGGCCACTTACAGTTCTTATCCTTCACAGGCAGTGGCAACCTCCCACCCCTGAGAATTCAAGCAATACAAACATCTCATAGTGTTAGGAGCTGACTGTCTTGAAAAAAATTCAGGGTAGAAAACTTTAGCAGTGGTATGTGGGCAGTATATGGCATTCAAATATTTTCATTGGTACACTGAGGGTGTCAATACATAAAATTAGTTTTTACTTCTCTTAGCAAATGTGGGGTTTTTTTCATTTGAATTGCTTGAGGATTTTTTCCTTACCATCACTAACTGCAGACTGGAAAAACAATTTAAAATCAATTTTAAGAGACCAGGCTAACATGGACACAAAAATAACAGTCTGAAACTCAAATCATACATCAGTTTTACCTTCCTCAGAAAATGCAGATACGTTTCTGTCATGAGGATGCCAGGATGGCAAAGCCAAATAGCCTTAATTTTTAAATCTGCATCCAACTTTCCAAGAAATTTATGCCCTTAAGGTAAGTAAAGTTTAGCAAAAAGCTGCATACATTATGTTTCAGATTCAGATGAACAAAATTCCCTTAAAAGATGACTGTTAAATACAAGTCCCTCCTTGCAGATCAGAGGGTTTAGTCTTGAGACATCCAGGTAGATCACTCCTCTCCTTGTAACAGGAAATTGCATCACCATTTTTAGTGTTTATCTGAAGTTAGTATTCAATTATTTAACAAGTAAATAAAAACTGCAGTCACAGTTAACTAAATTAAACAAGTGTATAAAGTGCTGGATGATGGCCTTTCAACTCCTTTTCTGGAAAATAATCTAGAAAGTAAGAAAAGTAAAGGTAACTTTCAGGAGTCAAAAGATGACATGAAACTTGTGGGTTTGTCCAAAATGAGTAATGATGTTTGAATAAAAAAGCACTGAAATGATGCATAAACTGGAAACTTCCATTTTAAAGATCTGATATATTTAAAATAAATAAATCCCATAATCCATAAAGTAAAATGGCACATTTTATCATTTTTTAAAAATTCTTGTATTGGGCTCACAGGCCTCAGAATATACCCCAAATTACTTGTCCAAAGTATTCCTTTAAAAAACCCTTATAAATTATTGGTAACAGTTTCTTTAATGGAGATTGCAGGCGTGGGTCCCACATGAGTCCATATATAGCCCTTCTCTGGCCTTGTGGGAACGGTAGGGAAGGGAGATGATCGAGACTTGAAATATTCTGAAGGCGCATGACAAACAAACTCTAAATATTCCATTTTCCTTGGGAGATCTTCTTCTGGTCCTAGGAAAGAAAATAAATCTTCAAAGACAAAATTTAAAGGCATAAAGTTGGAATATGCAGGAATTAAAAATATGCAGCAGCAACAACCAACATCCCTTAGATAATTTGCCTTTGTAACCAATTACTTTCCTGGCAAAGTAGCCTCAAATACTAGGCAAGAAACCTCCACCTTTACTTTTGCAGGGCTTTTTTTCCCCCCTCCATTCAGTTATTTGAGTAAAGTACCATAGTTAAAATATTTTGACTATATGTTATTTGCAGTCTGCCTGTCAAAAGGACTTTTCTGAATTATTTATGATTTTATCATCAGTAGTAGAACACTCTCTCTGCCTCTGTTTGAACACTGTGTATTTTAAATATCCAGGCTAAAGATCAGGTAATTCAGGTCACTTTAAAAGAAACAACTTGGACTGGTACATCAGAATCAAAGTTACTACATTATAAACCTATCTATGGAGTAATAACCTGACCTTTAAAGTTCCAAAACTATAATTGCCCCCATGAGCACAGATACTCAGATAATCACAGTATGAGATAATCACACTCACTGCAGCAGTGCTAAACAAGAAAAATGCTATTAACAGTAAATAAGATGTTTACAGGATTAGGAACTAAACTATGTAACTTGCATAAATGACCCTGACAAGCTAAAAAGTTAATTAAAAAAAGTACAACTCTGCATTAGTTTAGGCACACACAAATAGTTGTATGAAGTGAAGGCTTAGAGATTACCTATGATATAGGATGCTGGGTCAAAACAGTCTTTGGGGCTGGCTTGTGTAGGAATGAGCCAGGTTAGTGCAGCACTCTTTTCACAGTATTGGTCCTGAATAAACCCACGGATCTGAGCATAGTATGTTTTTCCATCCTGTTCATCAACCACTGAAACAACATCTCCAATTTGATAGTATACACCCTAGAACACATACAAATGATACTGAAATCAAGTAACCTGATTGTGTCAGCTTCACTCCATGATTCTCACTAATATCTTAAGTATCAGTACTTTAAATTTCATCTCAAATTACTCCAGTCTTGAAAGGCAGTTTTAATTCAGCCACATGCAAAAGAATAGTGGCCTAAGAAAGAGCTGTTTCACCTAACCAGTCATCAGCACTGCTTGTGCAGTGCCCCAGTACCCAGGAGTCTGAGGTTATGACTCCTGACTACAGAGCAAACATGGTCTCATTCTGTCAAAAGTAGGAGTTGCAATGCCACCTTCTAGCAAAACTGTAGTGATTTCCCCGTGTGTGTGGGGAAAGCAGCTTTCTGTGTATGAAGAAGTTCACTCATCTGAGTGCAGAAGAGTTCCAAAACACAGATCCACCTCCTGCAACTTTCCATGGTGCTAACATGTGAGGTTGCACAACAGAAGTGACTCTGTGCTGCAGCAGCAGCGCAGAGACCAATGCAGTGCCTCCGCTGTCATGACTGGTTAGTCAAGAATCATCCAGGAGGGGTTTATTTTTTCAAGAAACCCAAACAAATCCATTCATGACAACACAGCAAAGTACCAAAACAGCAACATTTTGAATACGAAGGTTAAACAAGAGTTTTGACCTAATTCTTTGGAACTTCTGATAAAAACAAACACCCAAGACAGTATTTTCTGAACTAGTCAACAGTAAACAGATTCATCTGGGATCAGGTCCCTAGAGAGTATACAGAATCTCAGTCCACCACTAGCTATGCAGTCTTCCACTGGCTATCCTGAGATTTTCTTCTAGGGGAAAAAACAATTGAAATTGTTTGCTTGTACTGCTGAGAAACAGAAGGAAATTTCAGAACTTCAAAACACTAAAACACTGGCATGCTGGTGAAGCTGCCCTCAAGCACAAATGTGAGAAGGCTCCCTTCTGCTTTCACTGCAAGAGTCAACAGATCTTGTTCCCAGGGTGTTCAAGAACTGCTTGCACCAGCCTGGAAGCGGAAGCCAGTTTAGATGTTAGGGCACCGCAACCCATCCCCTCTACAGGCAATATCCTCTGCTTCTAAGGGAGGAAACATCACACAAACCTAAATAATCAGCTCTGGTCAGTTTTGCTTGACCTCTGCAAGGTGAAAGTTAAAAAGTTTAAAAACGATGACTGCAATAATTATTAAGGAAATCAGATGCATCTTTCTTGAAAGAAAAAAAAAGCCCAATGATAATCAGATAAACTACTTTGCAAGACTTAGAAGCAATAACTAAACCAAACCCAAATCCTACACAGCTGCTAGGCAAGGAAGAACAGTTTCTGGGCATATATCCCTAGTGCCTTCACTATCTGTGATAATTCTTGAAATTGGAAATAACATGACCTTTTTCCAAACAGATCTGCATAAACCATACCTTATAAAAAATGGATTCTGCTGTAATTATAGTGGATACGGACTCAGGAGCCTTGATGGGCTAAGAAAAGAACACAGAAATAGAAAAGCAGGAGCATTAAAACAAACTAACCATAAAACCTCATTACTTTTCTTTTTCCTTTCAGACAACATACTGAATATCATCCTCTAAGAAAATCAGCAAACACAAGAAACCGGGTGCAAACACTTCGAGAGCTTTTACTTTAAAACTGAAACCACCTGAGTTAACATTTCCAGCCCCCAGGGCTTCACCAGGAGAAAGGCGCGCCGCACCCCGGGCTGGTTCCCATTCCCGGCTCGGCCGGGTCCGCCCCGCCCGGCCCCGCCTTACGTTTTTCAGCTTGAAGATGTGCCTCCTGCCCTTTCCCTTCGTGGAAACCTTCTTCTCTGCGGCGGGCGCCGATTTGTACTTGGTGTTCCTGAGCCGGGCGGAGCGGCGGTGGATCTCCTGCTTGCTCTGTGGGGAATGAGCGGCGGGGATGTACACGGGAGGCGCGGCCGGACCAGCCCGCTCCCCGCCGAGCCCTGGCCAGTCCCCCGCGCCCTCCCGGCCCTCCCCACCTGCTTGCCGCCGCCGCCGCCGCCGCCGCTGCCCCCGTTGCTGTGCTGGGCGGCTGCCGAGGTTGTGGCGAAGGCGGCGGGCGCGGGCGGCGCCGAGCGCGCAGTGCAGTTGTTGCACAGGNGGGGCCGGCCCTGGCCTGCCCTCTGCCGGCCGCGGCGGGGGCGTCCAGCGCCGCGTCGTCTCTCGCCCCGGCAGAGAGCGCTGCGCGGTCGGTCCCGCGGGGTCAGATCGGGGACAGAGACCGAGGATGTTCAGCCCCCGAGAAGGGAAAGTCGCGCTGAGACCTCAGAGCAGCCTGCTGGAGGGGCGTGAGGAGGCCCTGCAGGGAAGGCAGAGAGGGACCCTTCGTCGGGAACTTTAGTGATGGGACAGGGAGTAATAGGTACGAACCGAAAGAGGGCAAATTTAAGTTAGATGTTAGGAGGAAATTTTTTACTGTGAGGGTGGTGAGACACTGGCACAGGTTGCCCAGGGAGGCTGTGGTTGTTCCAGCCTGGCAGAGTTCAAAGCCAGGTTGGACAAGGCCTTGAGCAACCCGTTTCCTGCTTCTTTAATGCATCCCTCTATAGTTTATCTTGCTGATCAGTGATCCCACAGAGACCTTTAAACTCTTCCCATCACCTTTTTTTTCAGCTTCTGCCTATTTTTTTTCCCAACAATCCACCTCAGCAGTCCTTCACTGCTAGGGTCCTCTCAGTGCCATCACACTGTCATAGCATCGCTAGTCTATGTATAAATGGGCTAGAAATGAGTGACAGCATCCATTTCTGTCCAGATAAGTAATATTTGTGAAGGTTTTAATTTTGTGAATTTTTATAAGACACATTGTTAATGGATAACAAGTAAAACTGGAAAGAGTTGTTTTTTTCAACTCCAGTTTTGTTTTGCTATAGCCTTCCTACCATCTTCGCAACTCCTGGCTTCCCACCCTTTGGCCTTTTCAAAACAATGCTGCAGGGTCTTTTTTATCACAAATGTAGGATATGTGTTTTACAGATATCTGTATATTCTTAATTGGTTACTGTATGTTATTCTGATAACTGATTGTTCTTATAACTTGAATACAGGAACTCAAACCAAAAAAGCTCAAAGAAACCTAATTTGAGGTTATAATTAATGGATTTTAGCCAACCGTATTTATGTTATGTCATCAAACTACTGTTTTAGTTCAGTGTTTCCTGGCAAGTCAAAGTGTGGCTTTAACTGTCATTTCAGTGGAGCCTAAGTAAAATGACACCTTGAGATTAGAGTGCACTTGGTATGATTATTCTCTTGGTGAAAGACCAGGGATTGGCAGGGATTGCTGTCAGTGCTGTTTGATCACTCCATACCTCACCTGAAAGGTAATGAAGAGAGTAGTGGTTAGGTTATTTTGTCCAAAATTAAAACTATCATGTCTTTTATTTTAGTTCTGCCCAACAGAACTAGCATGGGTGAGCTTTTTTGATTACTTGATACTTAACTCTGTGTAGGCAATAACTGAAGTGTCTGATTTAGCGGAGGGATTTTGCACAGTGTAAGCTCAGCTAAATTTGGAGAGTTAATATGTTTTCTTCCAGTTAATGGGAATTTCCACTTCATTTTATTTTTGCCCCAGCAATTGAAAGGGTGACCTTCTGAACTCATCAGAACCCATCACTGCTCTGAGGAACTTCAGAGGTAAATATAAGAAAGAAGTTGAGAAAACAAAAATTCTTGGCTCTACCTGGGGAGAGGGACTGTGTTAGAAACACACTGGCTGTCAGTGCTGAACCCTTTCTTCCTGGGAGCTCTCAGTGAGAGTGCTTTTTATTGGAAGTGATGCACGTCTACACACACACTGTTCATTTCCTGCTTGAGTAGTTCAATTGTTCTGCAGTGGATTTAATTGCATTTCTCCCTCCTAGCTTCCTACTGTTACCCTGCAGTGTGCTGGCACACTTCATTCTTATTTTCTGTGTGTCAGTCAGCTGCAGAGGATGCACCTGGAATGCTTTTCCAGAAATATTTGTGTTGTAAATGCATGAAATTGGGCATGAATCTGATGGACTGGTTCACTCTGCATTTCCACATGGTCCCGTACTATGGTACTGTACTTATTAGATCTTTCATGAGAAAGGCAGGTTTTATGCTCTTAATTCCCATAACCAGAACTGATGCTATTCTTGAGATGTGCTGCACAATTATTGCAGAAATAGCATGCATCTGTCTTTGCAGCTTCTGGGTCTTAGTTACTCCTTCAAGTGTGTGGTAGAGCTAAAAACTAACCTCAGATTTTGTGAAGTCTTTGGTTTTTGGCCCTGAGGGACATGGGTAGGTAAACCAATGGCAGAGATAATATAAAATGACCACAAGGATTTGGTTCTGTTAAAGCATGTCAAAGCTGTTTCTCAAGCAACTTTATTTGTATTCTAGAATGCTCCTGTGATACAAGAGCAGCAAGAAATAACACCTTTTACAAAAGTTTGAACTTATGCACTTGTCCTGTTTTGTTGGTTTGGGCTCTCAGGACTTATTCCTGTAACAGCTGGCAGTTTGTCAACATTATGTCCCCTTGCAAATGGGGATCTTGTAGTACCACCTCTCTGTTTAGCAGGTTATCTTTACAAGTTACTGTTTCTGCTTTGTTTGATACACTTCTTGAGGATCTTGGAGCACTTTTGATGCTGCATCTTTGAACAGGATTTGAATTAGTGCCTCCTGATAAACCGGATGCCACTAAAAATACTTCAGACTTGGTTTTTAGCCTATACAATACTGCTGTAATGGTGTGGGCCTTGGTGTGACTTTGGAATTAACTCTCTTTACACTAGTGCCAATGGTAGATACTGCTGTTAACTGTGACTATGGAAGCTCAGTTTTCATGTTTTTTTTGTTAAAGAATGTTGGCACGTCTCCATTATAAGCCTGTATGATGGCTGCAAATCAACACTCGTGTCCCTGAAGGCACAACATGCACACTCCCACTGTGCATGTAAATTAACTTGTTAATCACACAGACTTTCTCTTTAATTAATTACTAAAAATATATAAAGATTTTCCAGTTGTATATGATTTCATAATAAGTGCAAACCAATCTCAGTTATTTACCATTGCTAGTTTATTACTGTTTTACACTGAGATTTCACAAACAGGAAATAAGTTTGTACTTTTCAGTCAAGTGCACTTAACACGTTACTTGAGATTGTCCTTGTAGTATTTTTTAATGAACTTTCCCTGCTCTCTTTGTACAAATAGGGTAAATGTGGTTTTTACTTAGACCATCAAAGCATCACGGTCAGAGGGAGGGCCTCAAACTTCAGCTGCCTGAACTGAAAATAAAGACTACTAATTTCAAAATAAGTTTGTTTTGCTTTTTAAATTGGAGAATGTAAAGTTTTATGCTATAACATGTATAAATTCTAGCATTCTTTGCAATCACATTAGTAAATCTTGGCCAGCTAATATGACATTGCTGTTTGTTTGTCTCCTTGCTTGGATGGAAACATCACTATAATATATCTTGAAGATTAAGTATTCACAGTACTGAACATCTACCTGGCTATATTAAATATTTTCTTGTGTATATTCAATTTATCTGGATATTCATCCAAATGACCTAAAAAAAGTGTATACAAAACACCTTCTCAAGTTTGCATTTCAGTGCAGAAAGGATTTTTGTATAAAGATTTGCATGATATTAAAATAACACCACCCTGCTAACAATTAGCCTTAACATTCCATTAGTGAGAGGTACCCTTAAGTATCTATGAAGAATTGAGGAAAAAAGGGCCTTGCGGTTAAGATAGGAAACATTTTTTTTACTCCCTTATTCTATTTTTAGTAATTTTTTATGAACTTGTTTTTTACATTCTTATGTATTTGAAAAATAGTATTAATTTTATGCTTGTCTATTTTTGAAATGCAATGAAAATATGTCACTGCAGAAAGCCAAGGCTTCATTCATTTCTTTGCCTTCACACAGAAACTGACAGCAGCTGTATGCACTATTTACAGTTGATCCATCAAAAGAGATGCACATTTTTTGCCTTTTCAGTTAAGAGGACAGAATTCTAAAAACGACTCTCAGTTTTGCATCATCATTGGTTTCTCTGCAACTCTCAAGTTTCCATATCTGGCTGGTCTATGGAAGAGTTAGTAAGGACAATAATCACTATATTGTCCAATTCTGAGGAGATTGTCTAGACAATATTTCATAAAGAAACCAGCTATTGTTATATCCATGTTTGGTTTCCTCTATGAGTATTAAAATGAGATGCCTTCTGTGAGGGTGGTGAGGCACTGGAACAGGTTGCCCAGAGAGGTTATGGATGCCCCATCTCTGGAAGTGTTCATGGCCAGGCTGGACAGGGCTCTGAGCAACATGGTCTAGTGGAAGGTGTCTCTGCACATGGCAGGAGGTTTGGAATGAGTTGGTCTTTGAGGTCCCTTCCAACCCAAACCATTCTGTGATTTTGTGATCTTGACATGGGTGATGGAGGAAGTTGATGACATTACTGTAACAAGGAACAAAACAGTTTAGGGCCTGTTAATGTAACAAAGACACTTCTGGAACTGCCTGGTAACAATGAAGACTGGATATTAAGTAGCACTTAAGTAAGACAAATTAACAGACTTCCACAAAAATTAGTCCCCCCCTCTCTTTAGCACCACTCCACTATTTGTAATGACCATGGCATTGCTCTACAAAGTACAAGTGCAAAATATGGCTGTAGCAATTAAGACAAATTGTCTGGTTTAGATTTTGTTTTCAAAGCTTAATGATAGTACCTTATTATTTGCAAATCAAAACATTCAACTTACTACGTGGTCCCCAGCTAATCTGGCAGAGGACTGAACACATCCTAAAAATAACTCTCAGCAGTCTCAAGGATCTGCTACAGCAAGGCTAAGATGTAATGAGACAGAACGGAATTAGTTTAAGTAATAAATGTTTAATCAAAGAATTTTACATATTATTAACAGCATTCATTTGGCCAAACATCTACATGGTTGTAATATCCTACTTGTATATAAAGTGGGAATGTATCAAGTATAGACTATGAAAGTGCAAATAACAATTCAAGGTTAGAGTAATTTTTTTTACATTATAAAATTAACAGGTTTACAAAATAGTCTTGCCAAACTTTTATTTTTGAATTGTAAAGTCAATGACTATGGTGTTAAAATAAGTACCAAGAAAATACAAATTTAATAGGCTAATTTCATGCTCATAAGAGTAACACAGAAACAATGGATATACTGCACAACCTAACCAAATTACAAAAAACCAGAACCCACAAACTTCACTATCTTCACAGAGAGCATTCTTACATATCTTACTGTAACTTTGCAAGACATCTCAATGCAATACATAATCTTCTTGTGAGAATCTTTCTATTCAGAAATTCAAATAAATTATGTGAGTTATCAGACCAATTCATGATGACAGTTCATGAAGGACCGTTTTAGTTGAAGGACTGTATACCTATAGGTATTTTTCAAAGGCTCAATATTATGTCAGGAGTAGGGTAGCTAAAGGAAAAGTGAGAAAATTATTTCAGTCTATTCATTCTCTCTAAAGATGCTTGCAAAATGGAAAAGGTTTCTATGGGGTAAGGGTAAAATATTCTTATTTCATTTTTTACTAATATGAACCTTGTGACTGCAAGGTTCTAAAGCTGGATTTGCATGAATTAGTTACCAAAACACTCACTTAAACTCACAGTAATCAATACATAAACTTTGCTATCATGACACTTGCCTATACACACTCAGTAGTAATAAACTTTTATATCAACAAATCTCTGGTAACAGTTAAGCAAAACTTAAAATGGAGTGTATGTAATTTGCTCTTGTTATGACAAGTTTTGATTATACATAATTAAAACAGTCATTTGAACAACTTACTCTAGTTGTAATTACATACTGTACCATTGTATCTCACTAACTGTAGATTGATGCTTTTAAGCGAATCTAAAACCAGTATATTTTTTGTTCACGGTACAACAACTAGGAAAAGGTTTTTTTTGTGGTTTGTTTTTTATTTAATTTTTTTTTCTTACACTAAACAGTAATTACACAGCAAATGAATATTGTGCAATTGAACAAATACCTAGGAGTGTTTCGTTTATGCAAAAACACTGACTGAACGTTTAGTTATTTACTGTAAAGGCAAGGCCATGGGTGGTTTTATGGAGGTCTTTGCAATTAATAGCATAGTTACTCCAGAACAGACACTGAATTACTTGTTTAACTGTGGCAACTATCCAGTCGGGTTAGGCAAAGGCACCGTAACACGTTGAGCAGAATGTGTTTTCTGAACTTTTAATTGTGGGACTGGCTAACATATGAAAATTCTGTATTCCTATATTTTTATAAAATGTTATCGTTAAAAGTAATTGCACTATTAGTGCATAAAATGCTTTGTAGAATTATGAAAACAAAGAACTATGATTGCACTTCTGTTAAAGTGTCTCTTAAAATACAGCATAGCTGTTGCTAACTCACTGTATTTTAATATTTAAAATAACTGTTTAACAGCAGCATTAGGTTTTATTAACTTAAGATACAGGCTACATTTTATTAAATGCAGTCACCATGGCAACACATGCCAGTTAAATTTAGAGAAGCAATGCTACCCAGTGGTTTCTTTCACTGCTAAGAACTGTCAGATTAATTGGATAAAGTAACACTGTACTGTTTTGTTAGGCTACTGCCAGTTAACTGTTCACAGTTTGGCACATTTGGACTGTAAATAGACATGAAAAAATCTTTGATTTTAATGGGAAAGAATATCCCCTAAAACTTGTTCCTGGAGCAGTACTAAAGAGAAGCATTAAATCCCTCTGTTCACACTGCTAACAAAAATGAAAAATGAGTAAGGAAAAGTTATGGAAAACAAAACCAAAATGCAAATGAACTGCTAGATGTTATTTTTGTGAAATAATGAGTTCTAAAAAAAATGGAATAAACTATTTCTTAGGAAAACCAACCAAAATAATCAGTGTAAGCCTTTAATCCATACTTTCAAGTTAAGGATCATCAACCTAAGGCTAAACAGATGCTGCATTGTATTAGGAATGTGGAATACAACCTACTTATTCCTTTCTCTTGAGAGCAACAAGGCAAGTACTACCTAATTAAATGCAAAGGATATTCCTTGAAAGGTTCACATTATTATGAAGAACTACATTTCAAGAGAACTCCTAAATATCTGTTGTTACATCAGTGGTTACAACTGAGCTGTAGTTATGTGGATCGAAGCCTCCATAATGCTTACTCCACATACTGTACCATCTGTCATTGCCATTCTTTTACTCCAGATTTAGGTTTTATTCATACCAGATGCACATGTTCAATCCATTCACTTGAGGTTTGAGGAGTCTGACTTGAAGTATCTCCTGAAGCATCCAGGGTGCTTGTTACCTCCCTGTTACTATCACCAATTTGTGATACTGTTTCACCTGGAATAATGTTTTCTTCAGAAGTGCTTTCCTCTGTTTGCGTTCCTCTGCCTTCGTTTTTGAGTGCATCTTCAAATAGTGCATGCTCTTCCTGAGGCTCCAGCCCTCTGTCAGTAACATTTTGTTGCTCTGCTGACCCATCTTCAGTATTGGGTTGCTGTGACTCCTCATCTGTTTCTGTACTTGTTGAGGGGATCAGAGCAATACTCTGTGGGTTCATGTCATGAAACCAGGCCATAATATTTCCAAGTAGATTTTCATTGGTATTGGGATCTTGACTGCTGGAATCAGCATCGCTAGATGTTGAGTATAATCCACTTCTTGTATCACTGCATGGGTGTGAATGAAGATCACCTAAAAAGGGATCATTGCCTGCACCCAGTCTCATCAGGCTGTCACCAAGTTCTAACAGCTCAGAGCTGCTCAAAGCGCCTCTTGGGTTGTCTATACTTATGGGAGCAGAGTCAAGTCTTGTAGGCAAAGAGGTACCTATTGCTCCTAAAGATGCCTCATTATTTAGAAAGTCTCTGGTTTCTTCATCTATGGCCAAGCCAGATTCTTGTAATGACAGCTGAATAGCTAACAGGATGTTTGGGTCATCTTCATCCAAAGAACTCAGAGCCTGTGGAAATACGTAAGGTTGCTCTCAGAATAAAACTTGCATCTTGTTACATATTTTAGATGAAACGTAATTTGGGCTCAAATCTGAAATTCATTCATTATTGCTATAGGTCATCCACGAGAATCAATTTTTACCGTCAAAGCTGACAATACAATTTAAAAGGTAATTATTGTTACATTAGTGATTGTTTAGCCATTCTTACCAGTGCAAACATGTAATCTGTTGTCCTACATTCTCCCTTTCTCATTGAAGAATTAATAAAATTTGCAGAGAGACAAAATGACACCGAGAAGCAGAGCAGAGGAAGGCAAGCAAAGCAGAGAGAATGAAAAAGAGATTAGGAGAGATACCTGAAGAGAATCCTGGTTTTCAGAGCGACTGACAGGGGTATAGTCATGAAGCGAAGAGCTGTGCAGAATACCCATAGAAGCTGAACTCACCATGGAGGTGCCATGTCTTCTACTACTGCCACCTTCCTGAGTGTCTGTTTGGGCAATTGAAACACAAACGGTTGAAGAACCAGTGAGGAAGCCTTCTCCACTATTATTTACTGACAGACTCTCTTCCTTTTGGATTCCAGTTGTGTAATTTTACTCGTTTATTCACTGTGAACAAAATAATCCAAACTACTCCTTTCACACGAACTCTTACACTGTGGCAAAACACCAGTCCCACTGGTCTCACTGTGACAGGAGTGACTGCCTAGCTACTTTGTGCCTTTCTGTTCTGAATACCCTTCTCCTCTTTGAAAGGATGGGTTATGCCATCAAGAGCATGAGCCTGTTGGCACAAGGAGCAAACTGCTTTTAAGGCACATACATGATTTATGAAAAGCCCAGGAAAATACTGCACATTGACACAAAAGAGGATGCATGTACAGATGGATTACAATGTTTGCCCATTTCTCTCTGTTCTTTTGAAGACAAAACCTCAGCTGTAATGTTAACATTAATTTTTATGGTAATATTGCAGCACAATTAAGAGTAGAGTCATTAGTGTAAGCTTCATCAATTATTGACATTGCTGTTTTCTTAAAACAACCAACAAAAAAATCGAAGGAAAATGCCATTTCCAGAAAAAAATTGCTCTGCAATAAAAATAAACATAGTTCTTCTGACTTTGGAAAATGGAATTTTCCACTTCAAGTCTCAAAATGAAATATACTTGAGACTTTCTTGAAGTGTAGACTCTATACTAATACTCTCTTGCATGCTTTAACAGTGTGCAGTACTATATCCAAGTGTTCAGTCAAATTCTAGTCCTCAAACTAACAAGGTAATTTTGCATTTTATTTGTAATAGGGAAGAACCAAAGCATTTGATCATTTCTCCTCAGTAAAGAATTTCTCCTTTTGCTTTTAAAGAACAAGCTATGTATAGGACTTGAGTTCATGAGACACAGCAATGAGAGTTTGTGCAGCATGGCTTAGAGACTCAGCACAATGACTGGCAGAGTACAGCATCACAGTATGACTTAGATCCAAGCTATTTTTGTACCTTTGCTAAGGTCCTGGCGGAATCGAGACAGCCCAGCCAGCCAAGTTACAGTGACCATAAGGGACTGTGCTACCAGCCATGGCACTGCTCGGAGGAGCAGAATGCTGGAAGTCGCAGCTCAGACCAACTTGTTTCGTGGCTGCCTTTGCCAATACAGCTTCTGAGGAGGGTTTTGGAATACAGCCTCATGACTATCTTCCACAGGCCTGTAGCAGGGGAACCTTCTTCTAAACTCTACGCATAATTGGTCCTTTTAACTGGTGTAAAAGAGCTGGTATATATGAGTGCCTTTCAAAATTTCTTCAGAAAAGCAAACCTCCTCTAAACAGCTGAAGAGTTGTTAGTGGGAAGATCAATGCATTTCTCTTTAAGAAGAGGAGCAGCCGCAATGTAGTCAACAACACTTCTAACAGAGATAGACCTTTATGTTGTATTCTGGAAAATACAGCAATGTATTTGAAACTTCTTTAAAGCATACCCACAGAAGAACACTGTGGTCACTTCTAGCAATTTGTGAATCCGGAAGAGAAGAAAAAACCAGCCGCAGGCAGGTTCATACCTAATGTACTCTCACTGGGGTCATCAGGATCCGGAGTATTACTCAGCAGACTGTGCATGTCTCCACGGCGACGCTGTCTGTGCCTCCTCCGATACTGAAATTCAGCATATTCCTGCATAAACCAAAGGTTACAAAACACAGGGCAGCATGCAGTACTATTTTTCTGAGTAACAAGCACCACAATTTTCTAAAAAAATGTGTGATTTTATACATTTATTATAAAATCACCTGCTTCCAGAGAAATGAATTGCAAATTGTATCATGCAATGCTTAACATAAATAACAAAAAAATCCAAGGTAATCCTCCTATCTATAAAATAACCAATTAGCAAAGAAAAGTACTTGATGTACTACCAACATTTTAATACTTGCAATCTCCTTTTTTAAGAATTCCAAGTACACATTTTTTGTTCAAAAGCTTTGATGCCAAACTTTACATACACACACATTGAACACTTTAATAAATGTATACTTAGTGATTTTAGAACATAAAAAAATTTATTTGAATTAGACCAATAGATTATCTCAGAATCTCTGTTGCCAGCAATTCCCAGTACAAAATAACTTTTGACAGACTACAGAAAGCTGGCAGACATTACCTCAGCTGTTAATATACTTTTCCCAGCCTTCAGGGCCTAATCTCAAGCCAAAGCTAATATTCTTCTACTGAGCAGTCTTTGATGGATTTTTATTCCATTAATTACAAATCTCCCCTGTTTTTGCCTAACCTGAGCTGGTAATGAGCCATTACACACAGGTATCAAGTCTTACAGCCTGTGTTTTCTTATATTGCGTGTATTTACCCAAAACAGTTTATATAACATTTATGGTAAAGACTCACTCTTGACCACCTCAAGCTAACATCCCAAGGGTTAATTGTCTTAATACTTGGTAATAAATGGTTTGATTTCCCTACCTTTCCTAATAATTAAGGAACTAATTTTATGCTTGAAGGGAAATTTCCAGATAAGCTTTTGGTTTGTACAGCTGACACTGAACCTGATTGTGTAGTTAAGATTTTTTGTTAATTTCAGTTATTCATTTACACAGGGCAATAAAAATAGACAAACAGGAGTAACCCTTCCCTTCAAAAAAATACTGTTCTTTATTTCCCTGAGCCCAAGTAAAAAAATCTGTAATCCAAAGGCTTCATTTGGCCAAATATAAGTAATGTACCATTACTTTTCCTTTCTTACATTAACTCTTCATCACAGAATATCTCAACATCTGATGTAGCTAAAGCTTAAATCCAGAAGTATCATTTCTTTTACACAATGTGTAGATGATATTATGAGAGTGTGTTTTCTTCCCAAGAACTGTCTCAGACTAAGGTCTTGTTCCTAATGACATATGCAAGCCAAAAGGAATAGTCACAAAATCATCAGCATGGGCAGATTTTTATCTATGTAACAAGATCCATAGAGATGGTAAGAACATAAAAATAGCTTTACTTTAAAAGGTCCACTCAGCTCAATATTCTGTCTTCAACTGTGGCTAGTAGTATATGCCTGTTAGTCTATGGAACACAATAAAAATGGGGTAAACATGAAGTGATTCTTCTCTAAAATATTCTCCAGCTCTTAGGGAACTCAGGGCTTTTCTAAATGGAATATGGTGCCCCAAACAACAGAAAATAAAACCTCGATATTGAACAATATAACTGAATTATTTTTAAAAATACAGTTATATCACTATGAATCATAAAAGGAATAATGGGAAGCAATCACTAAACACTAAGATTTACTGATTGTGTCATATTTATTTGCAATAAAATAATAGATTTTACCACTTGACTCTTGGTTGCTTATTAACCTTTAGAAAGAGATCTTAATTACTACTTGGGAAATGGACCAATTTTCTACATGTGAGCAAGGAGTTTTAATTTTGTTGGGTAAGAATATCTTGGTTTCATACAATGCTGCAGAACAACCAGCATTCCTTGCTCAAACCAGTAAGGTTTTGTCTTCTATAATTGCTATACACAGTCATTCTACTACTTGTCAGTAAAAGTACAGCTCTATGTAAAACATTTTGTAGTGAAAGGCACTAAAATAAACAACGATAAGCATTATAAATTCTACAAAATTCCTTTAACATAGGTGGTTGCAAGTATTCATGAGAACTACATGGCAATGAAACCAACTTGCATCACACAGTGCCATATTTAGGCAAGTCATAAAAAACTCATAAGCAATCATCTAAGCACAACTGCAATGGCACCTACTGCTAAGCAGCTTATCAACACATTTCTTACCAGCTTTTTCTCACAACCACTTCCATTGATGATACCGTAACATCACAATGAGTTTGATATTATCAAAAGTGGGATTATTTCAAAAGAAAGAACTAAAGGAATTGGACAGGAGAAGAAAGCTGATCTTTTGTAGGGAAGCGAGCCATTTTCTCATCAGCATGATGCTCACCAACAATAGCAAAGGAAATATATAGAAAAAGTACATGGAGTTTTCTAGGATGCTTTAAAATGACTAGCTAGAAAGAAAACAGTGCTAAGGAAATGTTGAAGTCTCCTTCCTGACCGAATGCTTTAATCTAATGTTCTCAAAATATTTAATAAAAATTAAGATGATAAAAGAAAGCTTTATAGGAAGCTTCCCATTTTTTAGGGCAGAGGCTCAAAAACTATTTACTCTTTCCCATATACAGATCATAGAATATTAATTTTAAAAAAGTATAATTTTCATTCTTGATTAACTAGCATAAGTTAATGTTGAGTATGCAAATTCCAGCCTGCTTCAATACACACTTAAAATAAACACTTGAAATATTTAACAATATTTATGTGTATGACTGCATATTTTTCTTGGATTGTGACAGAAGACTGGAAATTTCTTGGACTTTTTGTCGAATTCTGCTGAACTGATTTTGCATTCAAAAATAATCTTCACAATTTCAAATATTTGTTATTTTAAGGTTCTCCAGCACACATACATCAGTTTATATTCAATTTTAAAACTGGTTATGTACTTGGGAAATGATGAATGCCAAATAACTTCTCTAATGTCACCTTAAATAACTATATCACTATTACAGGCATTGTTTTAGAGTCATTGCACAATTAGCTAGGAATATATTTCCTTCTATTGTGAAAGAAATGAAATGGAAAGCTTAACCAACTTGAAATGCTTTGACTCAAAATAAGAAAGCTCTTCATGCAGACTGCGATCATACCTGTGTTTCTAGAATATGCAGAACTAAGTTAAAAAAATTAAAAAGGAAATAGTTTACCTCAGGGGATGCAAATCCTAAATATTCCCAATCCCATGTTCCACCAGCAAAGCTATAAAATGAAAAGATATATATCAGCAAATTTAGAAGTAGAACAAATACGAACAACCTCCAGAGCTTCAAATCCTCTTGAAATCTGAAAAGTAGTGCAGTTGTAACTCTTTAAACTTAACAAGTCTTCTCCTTTAATTCTTGCCTCAAAATTAATTTAGAAAGCCCTACAAATAATTTTTTTACTATTTTAGAACTGTCTGATATTTTTAGCTAATACTTAAGAGATTTTTGAAGTGTACTAGGTATTTAGTGACAGTCTGGATGAAAAAAGTGAAATGGAAGCCACTACATCTAATCATTAATATATCATAAATGGGGTAGCAATTTAGGTTGCAATACACAGAGCAGTTTTCCCCAAAGGCTGTACATTTTTCCCCAAAGGCTGCCATTCCATAAGGATCAAATATCCAAGAAATACCACTATCACAGTGATTAACAACCACCACACTTAGCATCTACCTCATAGCCAAAGAACAGTGGATTCCCTCACTTTGGCCGCTATCAAATGAACTTCCTTTGACTTGTGCAGTGTTGGTATGGATTACCTGCGCCTGGGTGCTTCTGGAGAGTCTGCAGGAGCAACACCACGGGCCACAGAGGCCAGGAACTCTTGCCGCTTCTGCTGCACAAGACAAGCTGCACGGATGATTTTATGGCGAGGCGTCCGAAGGTAAGGCCTGTTCACTTTCTGTGCAAGGTCCTCAGTGACCATTTCTAGGTCTGTCTGCAATAGTTAATGATACAGAATAAAACAGTCTGACAGTGAAATGCAAATCAGACAGAGCTTTTCACAGTAAATACTGAGCGGAATGATATCCATTTTCCTGAAAATACCTTTTGAAATAGCAAAACACCCCAAGTGTCTGCCCTCTAGCCTACTCTTTTACTGACCTACATGCTGTCCTCCAGTTTGGAGCAGGATTTCCCTGCACTCAGATATCTTCAAGGGATCTAAGGGAAAGGAAAGGAGACAGCAGTCCCAGGTAGTCCCCCACTTCTGCCTTCACCCAGATGTAAAGATACCTCAATAGGGAAAGACAGGAAAAAGGAGCTGGAGAAGGAAACGGAGACTGAAGCTTAAATGTGACCCTCAGAGAGCAGAATAACAGGAATTTTTCTTTCTCCTTCTATCTATCCTTATCCTTTTCCTTTTGTAGCAAAGCGTTGTAAAATAGACATGCAGCTTTTCCAAACTTGGTTACAAATACAAATCAGGTATATCAATTTTATACTACAAAAATGGCAAAAATACACTGATAACTAATATAAAAAATAAAGTGCTGTTAGGAAAGCAAAATGTATCCATGTATTACCTGCATAAGTTCAAATATTTCTTTCTTTGTGCTTTTAGGCTCCAAAAAGAATCCATATGGATAAGAACACTTAAGAATGCGGCGAGTTTTTAGAAGCTCTTGCACTGCATCTTCAATGAATGTGGTATCAGGACATCCTCCCTCAGCTGCAATATGAAACAAACATTGTGAAAATATTTACCTGCTGATGTCAGCATTCCTTTTGTGCATATCAGTTAAATATTTTGCAAGTAAACAGCAGCAGGTTCTTGATGGCTGTACAGTGTTCTCACTAAAAGTAAGTGCAGAACATCAGTTTCACTCTTACTAATGTTACTTTCTCCTTAAGTCTTGCGAATAGGTAAGATTTACTGTACATTTAGCTTTCAACCAATGCTTACAAATTCTAGTACTGGAGGGAACACATCACACAGCAGACTGATGTGAGCTCTATCCAAAAAAGAAAGGTTCAGCCATAACAGTGTTGATGTCATTTCACATCCAATTCATAGATCACAGACAATACTTACTTCCACTGAGAGCTCTACTCAACTGCTCCATCTTTTCTTTGGCTGTTTTTAGAAGGCGCTGTTCTAACTAGAGAAAGAAAATAAATACAGCAAGCTAATTATGTTTGGATTGATAAAACAGAAACAAAATCAGTAAGAATGGCTTTACCCATACCTGATAGCTAAGTTCATGGTTCTTAAATCTTGTATAATAATGCATAAACCTATCCAGCTCTTGAAACCTTCTATGCTTCTTTTCAGCCTGGAAACAAAATAAACCAAAATAAATATTTGAATTAATACAGCAATCATCATTAGATATAATTAAATAACAAACTGTTTCTATTCTACATCAAGTATTGTATGCAATGCTGATGAGTGCCATGCAAGTAGAGACAAAAGTAATTTTTGAAATTCATAAATCTACAAATACTGTAGCCAAAGAATTGATACACTGTGAGTGCCGGCTATTTAAAGCGACTTTCCACATGCCAAAATTAAGGCATGTCTTCTGTAGTGCACAGCAGCTAATTACAGCATCAGCATGCCCATTTCACAGGAGAAAACTATACCACAGAGAAGTAAAATGACTTGAGTAACGTAACCAGTGGTTATTACCAAAGTCAAAAGTAGAAATCTTACGTTTCTACGTTTCTATCCATACATAAGTAATGCTTTCTTTCTCTTTTACATATTTACATTGTATTTTTCATTTGGAACTTGGTTTTGGAAGAATTTTGATTGAACTTATCCTAAATGGAGAATCACAGCCTTAGTGCTGTTTTTCAAACCCACACATTCATTTGTTACCTCTACAGTCATCTCCTTGGACTGTTCCTCCACATGCTGAATAACCTCATAGCGTGTGCATCTGTAGTAGCCTCCAGTGGAAGAACTGTGCTTCTTCCATTCTTCTAAGCATATCCAGCAGAAGTCATATTTGCACTTCAGAAAAACAAATAAAGGAAAAAGGAAAAAAAAAAAAAAAACAACCCACAAACAAACCAAGAAAAGAAGTTGAAACATTTTAGATTTGCAGTTAGTCATTATTATTCCTCCATGAACAACTGAATTAAAATCATTCTGAGTGTGCTTATGGTAAACAATTTTTGGGGAGTCTCCTTCCTGTTTTACCAGCTAAGGAGATCCACATATCAAACCACGACAGTCATCATTTCTTTTTCTTTGGATCACAAGATTGTGTTGGATCTACATGTTAAGTTTTAAGTGGATTAAATAAATCAAATGGTAAATACAGCTGATCAGACCTCGGTTTTTGTTATTGTTAAAAAAAGAAAGATCCCATTTTTTTAAACAACACAGAAACTGTTCATGTCCCATCTGCTGCCTGGCCTTGGTCTGAGCTAAGCAGAACAGGTAATTGCTGACCACATAACTGCTGGGTAAGTATTTCAGCCTCTCTCTTGGTGGCAGTACAAATAAAGTCTCTGCACCATACAGCTATGTATGAAAGTCTCATGAAACTTGCAGCAATTTATTACCCACAAACTCTCTCCTGTTCCTTCAAATCTTGTTCAAAGTACCCAGAAGGTTAAAAATCCTGCCCAAGCCTGGCCTGGCTAGAAATTGGGCTCATAAAACAATAAGATGCCTGCTAAAGTAGAGAAATGTGATTTTACGAGTAAGGAGTATCCTCCTCTACACCAAGGTACATGCTAGCTACTAAGAGGCAGAGTTATGGCTCATCATGCAGTAGGTATGAGCAGATTTCCCTGCAGCAAAGGCAGAAGCTCTGTCATATATCGTTACTTCAGTGGAGGAGGCAACAAGTGTGGTGAACACTATACCTCGTGTCTGAGCCCTGCAATGGGCTTGAGAACACCCTTCCTCTCCCTTCTCACTAGGCTGAGAGGAGGTAGCTGGCGTTTGCAGAGATTTCTGCATGACAAAAGGAGTCTGACTGTTTTAAGGACATTTTTCAGCTGTTTAAGGTACAGTATCAAGAAAAGAGAGCTGTGGCTGTCGGGCAGTGCTCAGAATGGTACTGAATTAAATTATCTACATTCAACCGTGTTTAATGGCCAAAGTCATCTCCAGCCTGAAGCCATACTTTGACTAAGATGAGGTCAGTGGCAATAGCTGCAAGAAACATGCCTTACAGTATTTAGCACTATGGAACATACGAGTTCTTTTAAAAATCATTTAAGGAAAAACCTCAAAAAACCAAACCAGCAAAACTGACATAAACCAAAGCGGAGGAGAATTTGTTCTCTGCTGCAAATGACACCAAAAAAAGCCCCAACCTTCAGTTCACACCACAGAAAGAGAGAGAATATGTGATAATATAAAGAAAATGAGATCTATCTAGCAATGGAGAGAGACCGCATTTTCAGAGAAATAAAGAGAATTACTTTTTAAATCTGTTAAGCTTTTCATTGAAGGCCAACTATGTAAAGTGTGTGCTACTTTCTTATTTTTAATGATGGTCCTCAATGAGGTAATATTTATAGTTATGTAAGTATTTCTGACATATAGAAACGGTGTTCTTAATGTGGTGCTTTTAGCTAATTCGAGAAAAAAGCATTCTCAAATAATACTGAACTCATGACAAAATATTTTTTCTATTTTGGTAGAAAACTCATGACTAATTTTCGGGCTGCTGTCACAAATTTCCCTTGGAATTACTTTTGTCTGTCTTTTCATTCCTACTGATTAATTTACAATTTTCCACCTAAATTTCTCTGCTTTGTTGCTATGTCAGAGAAATAATGCAAAAGAAAAATATAGCGAGGCAAAACCTTCATTAGAGCTTACCCTCCCTTAAAATGTTACAACTTCTGCCAACTAAAATTGTTTTTTTCTCTTCTACTGTATTAATGACAATAAAACTGTCAATTATTTCTGTTTCCTCAAGTTTCATACTGTATTGCCAGTAATTCTTGGGTGTTTATGACATTTCAGCCATTGCACTGTTCACCTGCCAGCCAAACAGATTTCACTAAATATTAATCATTTCTTAAATACATCTCACCTGCCATTTGCTAATTCAAAGAACAGGTTCCATTAGATCTCAGCCATGAGGTTTTGGACCTCTGTGGTCCTAAAAGGTATATAGGACATACAAACCTGAAATATGGTTCCACAACAAATTACACAATGGGTCTTCCTTACCTTTGCACACTGCATGTGGTTGCAGCCCTCGTTCTTCTGAATTGGAGATTTGCAGTTGGCACACGGTTTGGAGTTTGTCAATAACCACAGGCAGTTGGCAGCATCTTCATAGGCCTCACTCACTCCCACGACTTTTGGAGGGTGACAGGAGGAGCATGTGAAAACAGAGAGGCTGAAATTGTACTTGTGTAATCTTTTGTGAAAATCAGATTAGGAAAGATGCATATTTAGCTGTTTCTTGACAAAATATTGAAGTTCTTCACTATGTACATTTCACACATACATAATTACATTTTTATTATTACATTTTCTAATTTATACATATTATATGTAATATTACTACACTTATTATTTCTATACAAATTTCTATACAATATATATGACATTTTTAATATATAAAAGAGCAAATTATATATGTCCCAGTTACTGTGGCTGGGACCAGTTTATCACTTTGTGGGTGTAAATCCAACCTTTAATAGTTTTTTTAGTAAATTTTATTTATCATTAAGCCATCTCCTACAACTCCCTTGCAGTTCACCCTCAACCTTACTATTATTATCATCTGTTGGCTTGAATTAGTTTCAAAGCACAAAAAACTGTATGGAACACTACTCAAGACAGACTAGTTGACTGGGCTAAAAGAATTAAAATTGGACAGGATAAATAAAGCTATATTAAGGAAGAAACCAACTAATTAATCAAACAAAGATTTAAAGGGAAGGGAAGGGACTTTTGTATGCTTTGACTGAACCACACATGTATTTATGGGGAGGAATGTTTCACAAAAAACAGTCTACCATAATGCTGCAGTTGAATTGTGAAGCAGCCTCACAATTGTGAAGCAGCAGGGGTACCATTTTGTTTCCCTTTATTTTTCAGCCATTGTATGAGTTTTTACTTAATGGAACTAAAAAAAATAATCCCTCTAAACCCAAAAGATTAAAAAAAGCAGCAAAACATCTGCTTCCCTCCCAGCCCCACGTGACTCTTACGTTCTTCTGGTTTCATTTCAGATATTTTCTGTAGCCAGTCCTTCCAAGTTTGGCAGTCACAGGGTTCATGAGCTTCACCAAGACATTCCCTGGAAGCAAAGGTGTATACACAATTACTTATAACTTAGACTCAGAATTACAGTTAAAATTGATTCAAGCTAAAAAAAAAAAAGCTCATCAAGACATGCTCAAACTTTAATTAAGTCAGGAAGATAAAAGCCATTCAAATAACATTATTTCAAAATACTCTTAGATGCCTTGCTCACAAGCATGGATGACCATTATCAATAAAGAATTTAGATGAGACAGGAAAGGATGGGAGAGGGGAGAGGGGAAAGGAGAAAGAGGAGAGAGGAGCTTCCTAAAATTACAATCTGAAATAAATCAGTTGGCTTGTAGTTTTATACCCAGGCACTATTTTAGTGCACGAAAGTGCTAGTATAGTTTCTGTGATACAATGGATATCAGATAAAGGTAAATCAGAATACAGAGTTTATCCAAAGTAGGTAGTTTGCTATAGCTGAAATGCACTTTAGGTAGAATTATTTGCATCTGTTGGGTTGTAATAATGAACCCTTAACTAGATTCAAGTTTTTCATCTAGAACAAGATCGTACCAGCGTTAAGTATTTATGGATTTTTATTCTTTCCACCAGTGACTCTTAAATGGGGCTTTAAATTATTTATATGGACACACCGGAGTATGAGTCTCTTGAGCTTCTTCTGAAGTTACTGTGAGCTTTAAGGATGGCCATCACTACTACACAGTGGCCAATACAGGACTTCCAGATGGTTTTTCAGTGTAGATGTGTCAATATGCACTTCAGATTTATAATTACTCCTTTTTCTCCTGGAATGGCAGCAAATAGTCTTAGACATCTGCCACATTAAACAAAACAATTTCGGATGGGCACCAGCCACATCAGAGCATACATAAGTTTTCCACAGATACAATGGTGAACTGCTCTCTGCAGTGCAGTCAGAAGCTACATCAATACTCTTCTGATTGCTTTGGTCCACATCTTAAGCAGGAATGCAGGGACAAAGAAAAGGTTATGGCAACTGTTTTGAACTTTTCCCCCCTAGCTACTCTGCTAACAAAAAAGCTTAAATTTAGCAAACAAATATCTCTGTTTTGGACTTAACATCTTAGCTGGGAAAGATTGTACTGGAATGGATAAGTAAGTGGTCTGTAACAAGGCGATCTCAGCTCTGATTGAAAACTGATACCTTTCACTTTTGTGAGGCAGTAAAACACTTTAATTATTGACTTCAAGAGAACCAAGACCCTCTCATATATAGACACAGTATTCATTACTGAAATGCATTACTGAAACTAGCAAAGATTTAACTTTGACAAGCTCAGTTTTAAGTTAAAAGCTGATTGGCCAATCTTTTATTGCAGGAGCAGGAGGAGGGAATCATGTCTTCGATGTTTTCAAATTTTTTGATTTTTAATGAAGTGCAGCCATATCTATATCTTTATATCTATATCTATTTATATGACAGTCACAACAGAGTGTTCAAGAACAACTTATGGAAGTTCTTTTGTTAGCCCAAGGATTTGTGCACAGTTTTAATGTGTACTACATTTAAATAGCTCAGAATGCTTTTTCTGAAAAGGAACAGAATTCGGTGTTGCCACAACAGATTATGTTTTGTGGAAGATGCTGTTAATGCTGGATAATGAAAAATGAGTAAACTGTAAGGAACTTGGTATTTAAGAGGAAAATTCCTACTCCTACATTAAAAAAAAAAGAAAAAAGAAAAAAAAAATTGTGCAACAGACTCAAAGAATTTTCTTGGTTTTATGATCAGGAAGACTATAGATCTGAAAAAAGCAAGTGATTATCTAGGGGTTGGTTTCCTAATACATAAATTCTGAAGAATCTCTTATTAAATGCAGTATCAATTGCTATTGCAATGTCTAAGCTGGAGATTACCTGGGTAAAACTTGCAGAACTGACATAAGTATGAAATTGGGATGTGTAGATTGAAATGTAAAGAGACAAAGCCAGCTCCCTTTAAGCAAACAGTACTGATGAAGACTGAATGAACTGAGAATACATTTTCTTTTTCTCCAAAGGGACTCAATCATGCACAGAGTTCTTGTATTGTAAGACTAGTATGGTTGTACTCAGTAAATGGTTCTGATTTGAAGTACTGCCTGAGGCTTTGGTTGCTAGCAGAAGTTTCTTGCCATTGCTGAAACTCTTCATTTACTTTTGTGGGGATATGAGGTCCTTTTCAAGACCTTAACTGTATTTGCTTGTGCAGTATCTCAAAGCACCAAAAAAAGAGAACATTTATCATAAAAATTGGGCACTCAGAGGCCATTTTCACACCTGGTGAACATGCTGGAGCATTAGTATATTAAGACCATGTAAAGCAAATAGAAGTTGCCAGTGTCTGAAGGACAATGTCAATATGAATGAGACTTAAGTGGTCTCAAGCTCTCTCCTTCAGGTTAACAGAAAAATTGATTCCCTGTTTGTAATAAGATGCAAAGGATAGGACAATGGTACCATCCTGTGGAATAGTACTAAGTTTTGTTATATGTTCACTGGTATAAAACATTTTCCGGTTTGTTTTCATAGGATTTTTTTCTTTCTGATTTCTCCATCCATTGGAAATAACCTCTTCCCATGAAGTGTCACACTGTTAGCTCATGTTCAGCTTCCTGTCAATCCAGACTCCCAGGTCCCTTTCTGCTTGGCTGCTCTCCAGTCACTCTGTCCCCAGCCTGTAGTGTTCCATGGGGTTGTTGTGGCTGAAGTGCAGAACACTTGACCTTGTCGAACTTCATCCCACTGGAATCAGCCCATCTCTCCAGCCTATCCAGGTCCCTCCACAGAGCCCTCCTGCCCTCCAGCAGGTTGACACTCCCTCCCAGTTTAGTGTCATCTGCAAATTTGCTAATGATGGTCTCAATCCCCATCTAAATCATCAATAAAGATGTTAAACAGGACTGGGCCCAACAGTAACCCCTGGGGGACACCACTGGTGACCGGTTGCCAGCTGGATGCAGCTCCGTTCACCAGCACTCTCTGGGCCAGCCAGCCAGCTCTTAACCCAGCAGAGAGTGCCCCTGTCCAAGCCTTGGACTGCAGCTTTTTCAGGAGAATGCCATGAAGAGACAGTGTCAAAGGCTTTGCTGAAGTCCAGTCACAACATTCCATGTTGTTGTTCTGCATCTAACAGAGTCAATAATGAGTATTGCACTATCAACCTTTGTTGTGCCCCAAAATACTAAAATATTTGTGCATATGGGGTTATTACATGGATAGAGGACAGTACGGTCATATACCATTCCATACAAAGTTCTGTTGCAGGCTTGGTGCTAAATGGGACTTTTCAATTAGTCCCTGGACTAGCAGAGACTGAGTTTATATAGATGCAGATAATTTTCTAGTACTAACCAGCAGAAAAGATGTCCTTTTCCACAATCTACCGCAGGGGCTTTTAGCATAGGGAAGCTAAGAGTATCTGATCCTGTTGAATTTGATCCTTGTCTTGTCAGCCTTACTGCTCTTTCACAGCCTGGTATAGGACACCATTTAATAGCAGGATTATTTTCAACAAAGGCCTGTGGGGAAAAAAAGGAAAATACTTGACCACATAAGACCAGATTTCATCATTGATATAAACCAATCTGTATTCATAATCTTCCTTTAAAGGAACAAAGCCAAAAAGCATAAGGACAATCTCATGGCTGCAATAATAGGCTTTTAAAGATAGTTATAAAAAGGGCATAATTTAATTTTTTTTTTTTAATAACAACAGTACTCCAGACTTACACTAAGAGGGAAATTACCTATACTCCAAACAGAATCTTCAATCTGTGCAAGTCAATTCCTTGACTAGAACAGCTAAGTTCTATTATATATGTGCTGGTAGTACACTCATTAACAGAACTGACTCTTGCAGATGAAAAGAATTAAAACCTTACTGGTTAAACAAAAGTTCCACAATATTTCCCACCCACACTAAATCTGAATTCAGAACTCAGGAATTTACTTCCAATATTTTTTAGTTAATATAACAGGTCTTCTTTTGTAAAAATTATACCTAATAAATGAGGAGGAAAAGGAACTTCCACTACTTTGCTTCAAATTTATGTTGATCACCAGCCACTTGAAGTAAAAGATATAAAAGATTAATCAGATCTGATAATTTAATTTACATGTTACTGTGTAAGACTGTTACTGTGTATTAAAGAGACTTGTCACACAGATAGAGTATTGTTACTGTAAATGAAAACATATTTCTCTTTCTTGTGCCCTGCCACCACTAACAAAGTAGCAAAGACTAGTTTGTTACTACACTAGTATAAAAGAAAAAATGTGAATGAAAAGATTGCTTTTAAAGACAAGTTGGAGTGATGAAAATAAATACATTTTAAAAAAAATTAATAGGAAAATGAAATCAAGCTTTCCCTACTCCTTCTCTTCCTATATACAGGAATCATATCAAGCACTGGATGGAAGAAATGTCAGTAATTCACTTGCACTAATAAATTTTTTAAAATTAACAGATATTATTTTTGAATGTAAACCATCTCTTACTAATAAAAGTAATAAAAAAACTCTTTAAAATTTCATGTTGCAGACACAAACAACTCTGGCTGATTAAAACCTTCATATTACCTGTTACAAAAATGATCAAATGATTTTATTAATATTGCATTAGGTAACATGTTATGGAATTATGGCATTTATGATTCAGGAATAATGTTCCTTTATTTTTTTCTCAGTGGTATAGCAAACACTGATATTATGGTATATAACACAGCCAATAATTTGGTGCATATATTTTTTAATGAATTTCTACTTGGAAAGTGACAGATAGATTGCAGCATTTCACATAGAAGCTGTAAGTTATTTTTTATAAAAGGAAATACAGTTCAAAAGTACAAGAACAGTTTGATAATTTACCTTAATGTCAAATTGAAGGTATCTTTTGTCCATCTCCTTGGAAACCACACTTTCTATGATGTCTACAGGCACAAGCTGGAAACAATCATATGCTGGGCAAAAAATGTTGTGAGCTTCACCCTCCTGAATTTTCAGATTCAAAAATCTGCCAGAATTTCGTCAGTCATTATTTGTGAACAAAAAGTAAAAGTTAAAAAGCTACTGAGTACTTAATATTATATTTACAGATATTCACATTAACCACATTTTAAACAAAGAATAAGTATTGTCTTCTGCTCAAAAGGGCTACAAATCTGATGAACAGCACGATTAAAAAAAATAAAAAGATCAGTCATGGTCCAAATGCAAGTGTCATCAGCAATGTTTAGCCTTATGGGTTTGTACTTTTTATCCTTGCCATTTATCAGAGACAGCTCTGCAATGTTAAATTAAACTGAGCATTACTTCTACCTTAAAACAGAAGTGGAACATGTAAGTGTTCCATGTGTCAGCAGGAAACAATTAATTTGATATGCAATTAATTTCTACCAATGTGCTAATAAAAACAGGTCTGCTCTTGGACACAAATACCTAAATGGTGACCTTCGCAGTCCCTACACAAGAATGCAAGACAGAAGAAGCTTAGAAATCTGCTGAAAGCTGAACTTTAACAGTTTGCAGAGTTGCTTAGTTTAAAAGCTGTAACATATTTATTAATCTGACAACAAAGAGAATACTCATCTAACTTTAATAATCTAAAAGACAGGCAGCTATTCTAAGGTAGTCACCTGAGATCCTTTGATAGTCAGGTAGAGACACTTGCCAATTCATCCCATCTTGGATTCGTATCTTAGAATAGGATAACTCAGTCCTGGCTATGCTCCAAGTAACTTAGAAATGATTGGCTCAGAAAGATGAATTCCACTCTGCACGTGCCACCACCAACACTTGCTTGACACTGCGCTGTGGCTCTGAGCTGCACAAACTGCAGTACACACAGTCCAGCAACCAAATGAGAAGCACCATGTCAAGCCAGTGATCTGGTAACTTGTACACCATAGCATAGCTCTTTGCAAGGAAAGAGAAGCATGACTACCAATTTTCTTGCCGCTGAAAAGAACGGCCTTTGAAAAGCTCCCATGAAAAAGAGTGTGCTCTGCCTTAACAGAGGGAGGATGGGTTCATACTAATTGGGCTGATCTGCAATAGGAATAGGTGTGCTGAAATGACACTGTAACCCCACACTGCAGTGGTACAGTTCAAGTAGTGCAATCTCCTAAATGGGGGGACAAAAATGAACACAAAGGCATTCAGAAATAATTATTCCTGGGAAGTATGATTAATATTTATACTGGTATATTATGCATGTCTGAGTTTTTTACTAGCATGAGTATTCTGACCTGTGCAGTAACAAGAGCATTACACTAATAGAACTTCTAAGTGAAATCTACCCCTTAGTTATTAACCTTCAACATTAAGAAAGCATTTTAATTGCTTTTCTGACTTGAATGGATTTGTGATGCCTAAGTTTAGTGTGCTAACTCAAGAGATGGAATTAAGTATGTACTTAATTTAGAAAGCATAAACCCCAGTGCTGCCAACGTCACACACACACACTGAGCAAAGCAAGAGTAGGCTTATCTATTTACACACAGGCTTGAAACATTTGCTTAAGACTTTTGCCGAGTCAGGACAAAAACAAACATTATGTAAGCCTAAATGAGTTGGTAACAGTTGTGACAACTAAAGTATTTAACAGGTTCATATCAGCAACCCTTTGAAACCCAAACAGTACTGTAACATTAGCTGTTTACAATCTCTGTCCTTTCCTCTTCAAAATGGCAAGTATGAAAGTTTCTGAAGTGATAGGAGAGCACATATACTCACGCCTCCCAGCATGCTCTGCAGAAGTCATGTCCACAAGGCATATCCACTGGGTCTTCAAACACAGAAATATTACACATACAAATGTCACACTGTAGATGAAAAAAATGCTTCTGATTAAGAAATACCCTGAAGCTTTTCATATTCTTAGCAGAACAAGTTATACTGGAAAGTCTCGGCAAAAATTCAAAGAAGTGCTCAGTAGGGGAAAAAATTGAATTCTAATCAGAAAAAGCAAGTTATTTAAGTTTGAGAAACAGAAATGGGAAAGATGAGGTTTTTCTACCTCCCGATCCAAACAGAGTATTTTGGGCTGCCTTTTGCTGTGTCTTTGAGCTCAGGAAGTGCTTCACCCTGCAGAGTGCTGAGATCTCAGAGTCAAAATTCTAGGTAGAAAAGGGACCTGGATTTTTCATCGACTTCACAGACATCCAGAAATGAGTTTGGAGATGACAGAGACTAAAAGAAATGCTTAGCATCTCAAACAATCAGGGCCAAATCAAGGCAGAACAGCTTGGGTGTGCAGCAGCAGCAAATATTTTAAGAAATCATCTGCATAAATAATATTTCTTTAAAAGACTTTGAGGCTTTCAATCAAAAGAAAGAATAAGTTACACTACAAATATACTGACAGAAGATACAACTGTTGCATTTTATACAAGTAGATATTAAAGAAAAAATAACATTGAATATTGAGACCCTTATTCTGAAAACATTTAAAGCATAGGGATGAAACTAGTCATTGCTTATGGTTTGTGTGGAAATAAATCTTAATGTTCTTCAAGGAAGACAAATGGCTTTCTCTTCTCATTGGAACAAAGATTCCATGAAAATTTACTTCAGCTTTCAATACAATTGACATTATACACACAGCGGACATTTTCAGAAAGTTAGCCTGTGGTATGTCGATCTACAAGCACTTCTATCACAGTCAAAAAAAAATCAAACCAAAAGAAGTTGGCCTTTAAAGAGCAAAACTCGGTGAAGGTATTTATTGTTGCTTTAGTCATTTCAGCTTATTGTCCTGCCAAAATTAAATATTTTAAAAGCTGAGAACACATTGAAAATGTTCACTATTAAATTTATAACAGTTTTACGTTTTGTATAAAATGCAACTTTAAAACAAGGAATTTCATGAAGGCCTGCGTTTAAGATATCAGGTAAGAACATTTACTGGTACTGTTCTAATTATAAGACAAGATGCAAATGAAAAATCTGAAATGGAGCTTTATAGCTTGTGGTTTCATTTTATCTATTCCTTTTAATTTTCCTGCCAAAATGAGAGGCCTCAAAAAAAAAAAGTATTATTTCACCAAAAACATTCTGAAAATAGTTTTTATAGATTTGACAGTTTAGATAAGATTTTTAAACAAATAGGAAGACTAAACATATAAATCTGAATTTGGATTTAGACACACTAGATATAGAATAGCAATCATTATTCAAACCTGCATTACTGGCTTATGGACCAGCAATGAAGAACAAAACACACAATGAAATACTGAACAAATATAATCTTCCATTAAAAATTTTAATTAGGAAATATTCACCAACAATATTTAACCTCTAATGTTAATAAACTCACAATAACTCTCTTCCTCCTAAATGGCTTCTTTTTCAGTATTTTACAATTAAAAGAAACAAAACATTTCTACGCAGGAATGCAAAATCTTAATTTTAATATGAGATCTGTTTGCAAGACCGCATATAATAGTCTAGAAAAATGCTTAGGTCATGGAGCAAAAGTTTTATAATGCTGCAGCTGCAGATTATTAAAAAGAGCACCCTGTCTTCCAAAAGAGCCACACTGATTTTAATGAAAGGCGCTTTCATATTTCAAATTTGCAACAGCGTATAAACCGCTTGAAGCAACCCACACACAGTAAAAGTAATTATAAGCTTACTGTACACTAGTGGGCTGACATTTCAAAATGTAGACAAAGAGAATTCTGTTCTTGAAAGAAATAATCTTCAAAAGGCAGAGTTCATATAACTGAGTACATTCAGGGAAATGGATACAATGAAAGTGAACATCTTGATAAGGATGAGATGAGAAGTTCAAAAGAGCCAAATGCACTGATGTGACTGTAGATGGCTCAAATGATAGTCTGTGAGTGACAACCAAGGCAAGAACAGAATACTTTATATGAGCCAAAGGCTCAATTGTTTTATCATATAGAATGTTTAACATGTCCACTCCTCTGTTCACCTCTTTTGGAAAGAGAAACACTTTACACCTTTACAAAGGCATTTTCTGAATAGGAAGACTGTCTACACAGCTCTGTATATACAGGTGTTCAATGTTTAGACATCAGTCCTTTTGCCCTGCTAGTTTCAGATCTATTTATAAACTTACCACAGCTGTCTCCAAGTCTCCTGGGGAGGGGCTGATTTCATCTGGGGAAGTGACAGAAGAGCGAGTAGTGCGCGGAGTTCGTGGAGAAGGGAGCGTATCCCACGCGTTGTATCCACTTGGAGGAGGAGTTGGCATCTGAACCCCTGAACGCTGGCAGCAATTCTCCGGGTTACACATCCATGCTTCAAGTAACTTCTCCCTGTCCCAGTCTTCAGTGAATACAGATACAGAAAATTATGCAGCTGACAATGTTTAAAATGCATTTTGTAACTGCACCCTCAAAAGAATAAACACCAAGCTAAAAATTTTAAAAATAAGTATGATAAGGTGTGAATGAATGGAACTTTAGACATTACATTTTAGAGAACACATTCCAAAACAATACATTATGCAATGTATTTTTGGAAATAATTGCACCACAAGCATCTCCTTTCCCTGTTACATCACTCTTAAAATTACTTTTATTTATTTACAGCAATTGTATTAGCTATGAGACTCAACAGGAAACCAGAACGGTACTGACTTTCACAGAGAGATGAAAAGGCAACAGCCCTCACACCACAGAATTTTCAGTCGTTTTCCTTTCTTTGAAAAAAGTAAGTATAGTTCAATATGGATTCACTTTTATCTGTGGTGGTTTTTTTTAAACAAGAAATGAAACTAAGAACCTGGAACCAGACTAGATTACAAAAATATTTGTGACCTCATGAGTTTCCAGTCTTCATATATATGCATGTCAGCGAAGTGTTTCTGGGAAAAAGGTAATAAGAGACGTCACCTGACTGCAAAGAAAATTTCATCTATTCTAACTTCCTTTTATTCTATAATTAAATGTTAATGAATGTTTTATTTTTATTCATAATTAACACTGCCCATTTGTATACAAAAAAAGAACTAGTGAAACAAAATGTATCATATATTAATATCTTAAAACTAAATCAACTCTTCCTTCACAATTGTTTGAAATGTTTTCTGTTTCTGATTTGTAAGATTAATTCTAAAGATTAGTGTTTTTTTTCTATCCAAAATACTTAAAAATTCTCATTTAAATATAAATCTATCGAATTCCTATATGGATTTGAATCTAAAACCATCAAAACTATGCACAGATCAGAAAAAGTTGAATTTGACAGAGAAATTTCCTAATTTTTTCCTATCACTTTAAATAAATACTTTTAGGGGGTTTTTGTTTGTTTGGTTGTGTTTTTT